>JAHDVE020008977.1:0-90884 GCA_022606495.2 Halesus radiatus | reverse complement strand
AAAAGCTTCTAATAACTCGTTCACATATCGTGGAAATAGTGGCAAAAACGGTAAGTCGAAAATTTGACATGTTGACTAAAGAGGAACGGTTATGCGGCCTGTTTCATACAAAACTTAATTTTGAATTTGAAGCCAAAATACTCACCTAAACCTAATGATCTTTTTTTCATCAAAAAGTATAGTAAATATCTAGTACGGATTAGAACAAATGTATTTATTTTGTTTTTTTGTAATTTTAGAGGCACCTTTAAGAATTATTTGGGGGCTAAAGGTGATGTAAAAAAAAGTTTTACCCCATCTACTTTGAAAATATAATGAAATATATGTACAATTTTTTTTAAATATTAAAATAAGCATTATGGTGGATATTAAATTAAATTAAAATCGACCAATTCAAAGCCATTTCAAGCAACGTTTCAATTCTGAATGGTGGTCTTTCACCAGGGCGATACTGAAAGTATCTTGCACTCTGAAATGTGCGCAAATATACTATATAAATATATTACATAGACCCACGATATTATGTAATAGGAAACCTATACTTAAAATAAATCGATATTTACAATTACGTATTTTATAATAATAATAATAAATAAATAATATAGTTTTTTATTCTAGATTGTTGCTGCAATCCCACACGTTCTATAAAGTTATGGGTTTTGTTTTTTTTTGCCTTTAATCCAGCAGGACTGGGTGGATAGCGCAAACCCAGTCTGCCGTATTACATGAGATATACTCGTATACAAATATAAAAGGAGAAATGAATATAATAAAAAAGGTAAAAAGAAAATTAGAAAAATAAAATGAAAAATAATTGATAATTTCATAAAACTGAAAAATAAAAGATATAAAATTATGAACATAATCATTAATAATAATATAGAATCAATTAAATTAATTTAATATAAGGGATCGTCTTTCAGGGTGGTAGCCGCATCAACTGCATCCATCGCTCTTTGAGTATAAACGTTATATTATAATGTGTTATACGAGTATAGTCTTATCAAATGAAATATCAGAATCAGGAGTTGCTCAGACAGAGTTATGTTACAGTTCATCATCTCTGCCTACCCCTGCAGTGAAACGGGATGATCTGTTTTATTTAAACGCCCAAAGGGTTTTTACATAATAGTTCATATTCTTTTTATGAAATCATATTTTTTAAGAAGTAATAAATAATAAAATAAAATGCACGAGTTAACAAAATACATGAAACAAAAAATTCACATAATAAAATGATGTATTCCGCCAATATCTACCAAATTAACGTTTATATTAATTTTAGTTAACAATCATTTACAAACTAGGTAGTAATAACTCGTTCATACTGCTTTTGAAGATTCAAGAAGTTCATATTATTGTCAAATACATCCATATCTTTTAAATATTTGTCACCAACTGATAAACGTTGTATTGGGGTATGTAAACCATAGTTGGAATGAGATATACATAATTCGTCACAGGAAAGCAATACGTCTGTAACCACTACTATCCACGAAAACGCTTTGTATACACCATTTTTTTTCTGCGTCGATATACCTAGGCCCGTGTCTCTACAATGAAAAATAAGACCTGTACGACGCTGGAAAAACTCTTCGGTTTGTCAATATTAAGTTTTTTAATTTATGATAATAATAAACATGACCTTGGGTGTTGCTTTTCAATATTGCTTTCCTGCCACGATATGTGAAATGTTAATGTTTGTCTAGTCGTGCATTTAGGTATGTGTAGTTTGATTAACTGTAGAAGTTTAAAACAGATATTATACATTACTACGATGGTTAGTTATTTGTACTGTCATTTCAAATGTCTCATATTTACTCCTCCAAAGTTTAGAGACTCGACATTTGAATTGTATAAAATATTGTTAACATGTCTCTTATTTCATTTCATGTCAATCTATAGATGACTCGGTAAGAAATCTTCCTTACAATCAAGCAATATAAACGATTAGAGTTGAGGCGACTAACACATAAATAGTGTTGAATGTATTGGTGCACATGTATACACTTCCGACAGTGATTTATTTATTTATTTATTTACGGGCCAATGTACAATTACACAAAATACATAACACGAAATGAAATAAACAAGAACCATACAAAAAGAACAGCACAAACATAATACAAGAATGAAGCAATGACAAAAAGAGGACAAAGTATACATTTGAGAGAACATTCAAGTCAAAGCCTGAACATGGCTTTAGTAGAGTCCATGATTTTAGACATTCTAAATGATAATCTTAGATTTCTAATTTTGTAAAGATCTACAAAAGTCATTAACACTGGTACCAAAAATTTCAAGGCTCTGGCTTGAGTTAACAAATCTCGACATTCTGGACAGTGGAGAATGGTACCCATAATTAGTAGAGTGTTTATTAAGGAAAAGTAATTCATTGTTTCTGAGTCTACGGCAAGGAATGTTGAACTGAATGAGTTGCAATAAAGAAGGTGAGTCAATAATACAATTAAGTCTTTCCTATGCTTTTCTAATGTAGAAATGTTTATGGTTTGTTCAATTTCAACTTGGGAGTGATGGATTGCAAAAAGACACCAAGGAACAGCCGTTTTTCTTGCCTACACCTAATTATGACTGCACTAACCTCCCCACATACCGGAATAAACATGTATTATTATTATTATTGTTTTTAGCGAAAAGGCACAAGTGAATAAGATGATCGATTTAGAAATTATGAAAAGTAAAAAAATCGAATTCACATTTCGGCGAAGTTAAAAACAAACTTTTCTTAAGTCTAATAACATGTATTTTATTTAGTCACAGGATTTAGTGAAAAATCATGGGGTGTTATATCATGGGGTGTTATATCATGGGGTGTTATATCATGGGGTGTTATATCATGGGGTGTTATATCATGGGGTGTTATATCATGGGGTGTTATATCATGGGGTGTTATATCATGGGGTGTTATATCATGGGGTGTTATATCATGGGGTGTTATATCATGGGGTGTTATATCATGGGGTGTTATATCATGGGGTGTTATACTCGTATTAAATAAAAAAATAAAAAACAGATCAACAGCTTGGAAGGCAACTATGCTGACCATTACACCACCAACTATTTTAAAAACTGCTGAAAATAAGAATTGTTTTATTTTATTCTAGAATTAGAATGTTACGTACAGTTGCGTACTCCATACTCACATCACAACCGAAATTATGACGTTTACATTGCATGTTTTAAACGTGCTGGTATCTTCATCATTAAATCTTCCCCCTGACTTTTTTTTCAGTTTTAAATCTTTGGGGATGCTGTGTGGAGGGTCTTTTAGAGGATAGGGAGGAGTGGCCTCGGGTCTTGAAGAGACCCATGTTGTAAGAGGGAGAAAACACGGAGGCCGGCAGATCATTCCACGGCCGAGCTGTTGAACACAAGAACGAGTCGTAGAAGCGACCCGTTCTCATGTGACAAATGTCAACCGTGTGCAAATGTTATGCACGCGTTTGACATGTTTCCCGACTGTGCACCGGTACCAAAGGGATTAATGGCACTAGTTCCTCAGAACATCTTCAATTAAAATACCGGTAGAACAAGGTCAGCATTCCCACCTGACGTCTGTGCTCCAAAGATTGCATTCCGTAGATATGTAACGCATAGAAACCTATAAACAAAATGAAAAGCACAACTATAAAACAAATTAATCGATTAAACTGATGCAAATTTCGCATGTGCACAATGATAAGACTCCTTATCAAGCTGAGTAATCATTTTATCTCAGTGGCATCAACAACTCAAAAAATTTAGAATGAATAGACATCCGTTACACTTCTTGATTTTTTTCCGCAGCTGAGAAATAAGTTTCGCGTAGTAGACCTCTGCCATCGTTGTCTTTTTTAGTGTATAGTCTATCTTCGGAACTGTCACTGGCCACTGTCCTAAAAGATTGAGGTCATGAGTATTGTGGTCGCTAAGCTTTGAATTTCATGGAAGCTGTTTGTCCCTATTCTTTTAGACTCTGGGTCGCAGGTTAAAATGCCCCTAGATCTTGTCCCCACTCACTCCGCAAAGCTCGAGAAATGTATGTGAAGTTTCCTACTATGTCGTAATGGTTCTGGCGAGTTACAGAGAACCCAATCTCTTTCTCTCGCAAACTGAGGTTGATGGTTACCTGGGGGATGATTTTTTTCTACCCGATGTGCGGTATACCTATGGCAACATGTAGGGCTTTAAATACTATATACGAGTATATATATATATGTTTTTTTTAATAGAGCTGTAGTTGTTTTTTGAATGTCGGGTTTGAAAACCAATCCGGTTTGTTTTTGCTTAACTTTTAATACCTTTTTTTGTATTTTTGGTTGCTCTTATTGTTTTTTATTAGAGCCCACACACCAAGGGGGGAGTATTATGGGAATCGGGAGGGTGAAGTTTCCACTCGCCACTATCGACTAAATTTTAAACTTTCTCGTAATTAAATAATTATGCAGGATCTCTCCAACTATCCGCTGAAGACAAACTCCCCGGTGTGCGAGACGATTTCCTTCATTTTTTCTATGTTTTCCTCAGTCACTACAAATTTTTGGGCACGGGGTGGTCACCATCTTCAATGGTTTCTCTTCCTTACTTATTCAATCGAGTCTATCTTTTAACCGTCGCATAAAATAGAGAAGATATATACACTGTTCTATTCGCCAGTATTGCCCTTTGGTCGTATTCCTTCTACACAAGACATTCTATCACTGAGCAGTACTCAAATTTGTGTATTGAAACTGGAGCGAATGACACGTCCCAATATAAACGTTTTTGACTGATTTGAAGGTGTTGTATAAGCGACGCGAGAAATGCATTATGGTTGGAAAAGATTACATTGGAAATTTTGAAAAATCGTTTTTGAGAACTGGTTTACTTTTACTACCTATTTTCCATCAAACTCCATTCAGATGTATTATATCCGATATCATTTCAAAAAGTGATATTTATTTTCTAAAGGGAAATATTCCTTAAAAATACAGTTTAAACAAGGATTAAAAGTACCTCTCTATAGTATCTGTTGCTGCATAAGCTGTTAATAATTGCTCACAAAGTGAAACGATGCTTTTTTTTCTAATGGCCAACAGTTTTCCACCATACCGAGGGCAACGTATTTTGAAAATGAGTTACAAATATATAACAATGCGACTTGACAGTGCCCAAGGAATCCCAGTAAAGTTAAATATCGAAAAACGCAGAAATATCCTGTAAAAACAAAAACACCTTCTAAATTATAAATATCGTTAATAAATATCGTATTATATATAGCAGTGTGATGTATATATCCTTCGGACCCTAATCTATACCTATAGATGAAACATGATTTTAAACATTTAAATTTTCAATTATTTTTATAAACAATAATTATTAGCCTTAAACACTCATCCAAATTGAAAAAACCTTAAAAAATAAAAGATAAATGTCGCCGACAGGACTCGAACCTGCACCCTTCTGATTGCCGGTCAGATGTTCTACCGTTGAGCTACGTCGGCTTATCGCAAACCCGCCAAGTTAATCAATATATACTAGTGTTTCATTCAATAATGTAGACATAATTTGTCTCGACGCCATCTATTGGGGGATTTAGCCGTTACAAGCCTTTCTCATACTAATAAAGTTTGTTGTTTACAGGTGAAATATAATAAAAAAACAGTAATTATTGAATGAAACACTAGTATATATTGATTAACTTGGCGGGTTTGCGATAAGCCGACGTAGCTCAACGGTAGAGCATCTGACCGGAATCAGAAGGATGCAGGTTCGAGTCCTGTCGGCGACATTTATCTTTTCTCGGAAGGTTTTTTTCAATTTGGATGAGTGTTTCAGGCTAATAATTATTGTTTATAAATATAAATTTTCATTTAAAAAAAATTATTATGGAAGATGTGAAACAACCACATTAAACTATTTTTTTTTAATCATTGAAGATAATATTAACAACTCTCAAAATGAAACATTCAACCGAAAAGACACATAAAATAAAAAAGGTAACCATGAGGTCCTGGGTTCGTGTTTCATTTTGAGAATTGTTAATATTATCTTCAATGATTAAAAATATATAACATTGAGGTTTATGTGCTTCAATAAGTTAATTCAAAAATTAAATATTAATCCTAGACTTGTAGAAAAATCAACACATATCCCATATAAATTAAAATCGTATAGTTATATACGAAACACTATCTAAAGATTACAAATAAATTCGGGTAGAATCTCGTAATCGTGATAAAAAGGTGACAGCCAATGGTAATTAATTGAATATGATGCTGACAGTTCTTAGAAATCGAAGTATGATACCAATAAAAATTACGGGACGGATTGGGGTACCTGTACCTCAGTGGATTTGAGCGCAAGGTCCCCTGGGTTCCAGTCCCAGCTGCTACCGTTACCTTTTTCTTTTCTGTGCCTTTTCGGTTTCATGTTTAATTTTGAGAGTTGTTAATATTATTTTCAATCATTAAAAATGTATTACAATCAGGTTTGCAAGCTTCAATAAGTTATTACAAAAAATGAAGATAATGCTTTATTTTTGTAGAATTAATTGTTTTATCATCTGAATACCGTAATTTGGTAACGTGCTGTTTGAATAGATTGTGTCCCCTATCAACTCATAAATCCGTTACCCAACTACATCCGACCGCTAACATTGTATTTTCAATAAGTATATTAAATTCAAGCAGCATAAAAAAAATCTTTGCATGATCGTCAGATAATCAATAAAATCTTAACGAAATTGAAGCGTTTTCAATTATAGTTTGAAGTTTTTAGCTAATTAAATGTGACTTTGAAATGTGAACGTATTCAAGGGAATTAAAATTAAATTGTCTTTGAAATGTTAGGAAAGTGATTTTTATCTAACAAGTTTTTTTAGTAAATTCACTTTAGAGAGTATTGTAATAACACGTGTGAAGGGCAAAACGACTATTGCAAGCATAAATAGTAAATTCACTTTAGAGAGCACTGTAATAACACGTGTGAAGGGCGAAACGACTGTCGCAAGTATAAATAATAAATTCACTTTAGAGAGCACTGTAATAACACGTGTGAAGGGCGAAACGACTGTCGCAAATATAAATAGTAAATTCACTTTAGAAAACACTGTAATAACACGGGTGAAGGGCGAAATGACTGTCGCAAGTATAAATAGTAAAAATAGTAAATTTTCTAAAGAAAAATGTTTTTTTACTACAGCGAAACGTTGCTTTAAATGGCATTAATCGTGTTTGTTGACCAGATCGGAATAGACATGTATTCATAGTCAACTTCCCCACTATCCTCTTCCCCATCTCCTCCCCCTCCTCAATACCTTCAGCCTTACAACATACTCCAATTGGGGATGCCATAGTATCACTGGATCCAGACGGTTGGGAGCAGCTGGGACTCTTGTGTGGTATGAAATAATACTTTTTTTTTAAACATATTGAGCCTGGAAATTGCGGTTTCGATTTAAAAAATACGTTTTTTACCTACCTACTTACGACACTGATTCGATATTCCCTAGAAGTGCGATCTATACCTATTTGAAAGCAAACTTACGTCGTCAATTTATATAAGTCCCTTGTTGGCATTATAAATATAGGTACAGAGTACAGTTGGCGCAAGGCGTCAGGTAGGTGCAGGTGCTGGTAAATGAACGGTAACGAACCCAGATTAGAGCAAATTAACTGTTATAGATTAGTCACTCCTTGTACCGTACCGAGTCTTTCGCTTTTAGTATTCCGCATGTTTATAATAATTATGAAGTACTTAGTTAGGTAGTTATGCGCAGTTAGTTAAGAGGAACGGCTGCGCGGCCTGTTTCATACAAAACTTAATTTAGGATTTGAGGCTAAAATACTCACCTAAACCAAATGATATTTTTTTTCATCAAAAAGTATAGTAAATATTCAGTACGGATTAGAAGTAATTTATTTATTTTTGTTTTAGATTATGAAATATATAAAGGAATTGATTTTTCGTAACTTTAGAGGTATCTTTAACAATTATATGGGGGCTAACGGTGATTTAAAAAAAAGTTTTATCCCGTCTGCTTTGAAAATATAATAAAAAATAAATAAATAAAAAAAAAATTAAAATAAGCATTATGGTGGACTTTAAATTAAATTAAAAACGAACAATTTATGTTGGAACATAAATTTACCGTACATAATTTAAAATATCAACCCGAAAAAAGTTTTTTTTAAGTGTTTTATTTTTATATTTTTATTTACATACCAAATGTGATATTTAAAATAAAATAATACAGTAAACCCGCAAATAATTTTCTAAGTTGCCTATAAAATTATGAAAATTGATTTTTTTTCACAATTTAAAATAAAAATAAATAAAATACTTCTTATCCGTACTAGATATTTACTAAACCTGTAATTTAAAATAATATATCATTCAGTTTGGATGGGTATTTTGGCCTCAAAAACAAAATTAAGTTATTTATGAAACAGGTAGCGCAGCCGTTCCCCTTAACTGCCTACCATTCAGTTTGCAATATGACTAAACAGAAAACTGCATAATTTGTTAGAAATCGTACATATTTTCTTATATCCGGGGAAACTCACTTTGTTCATTTTACTTTCATGTTAAACGACCCAACATCACTAAGGAGCGGATAAAACGCAAGGAAAAACAAACAAAAATAAGCGCATTTGAATGCACTAAAACTTATTAATTGTTTTTGTAAAAAATAAATTATTTCTATTTCGCACAACTCCATTTATTTTTAATTTTTATGTAAATCAAATTTAATATTGTTATTTACAAGTATTTTAGTTTTTTATTATTGTGACAGCTGTTTCGGCATTTGTAGCCATTTTCAAAGTGTGGTTATTCCACGTTATATTACTCTATTTACCCCCTCCCAATTTAAATTTTTATGTTGCCTAAAACGATTTAATATTGAATTCCCTGGTAATTTTAATGGAAGGAAACATTCAATTCATTTAAAAAAGTAGTTTAATAAAAAAATATCGTAAGCAGAACAGTAAAAAACAGTATTAAAACTTTATATTTTACTTATGCCTACAATTATAAAAACAATTAACAACGTATTTTTCAACGTTTTTCAGGAGGAAATGATGCCTTTTGTCTGTAAACATGTTTTTGAAATCGAAAAACTTCTCTCAACATCTGGTGATATAACAGGAGCATACATTTAAATTTTTGAATATTTTTTATTTCTAAATCCGTCACATTCACGTTATTTTCAGTCACCAACCAAAATGGGCAATCCCCACTGTCAGTGGCCGAGTTGGCATCGCGTCTGGGTTCCATCCAGGCGTCGTGAATTCAATTCCTCGGCGGGCTAAGTCCTCCATCACGACACAAGCAACATCTTCCGCTCTCTGTGATGGCAGTACGAGATTGTCAAATATTGACAGGTTAAATAAAAAACAATTTTTTTAAAACATGATTAAATAAAAGACTTTTTTTTAAACACTATTCCACTTTTAATTTAATTGTCAGGTTATTTGTATCCCGCGAATGTTTGTCCTTCAATTAAAAAATAATAATAATAATTACGATGTTAATATAATAATAAGTTCAATTTTTTTCGCAGAACAATGCAAAAGTTGCACTAACCTTGTAAAAAATGCACATTACATTATTTCCGCTCTCTAATCATCACCATTGAAAGTGTAAAAAAAATATTTGCTATTTCACCTTAATTAGTAAATGCTCTAAGTACATTTTGTCCGCTTTACAGGGAAACCAATATATTTTTTTAATTGTTTGATTTTTTAAATTTTGAGTTACCCTTTGGAACTACTTTACGTACCCACGTAATTAATACACGCAAAAAAAAAATAAATGTTACAAGATAAAAAGTTAGAGGACAAATTTAACTATTTTTTTTTAATTTAAGGTATGAAGAATTCTAACATTCAATCGAAGATCCAAATTATGAATTCCAAATAAATCGAAAGCGAAGCAATGCGACCCTGACATAATTTTTTTTTTTTCAAACGAATAACTCGTTTATTAATTTTATTTTATTTTTTCGTTTTATTTAATTTTATTCCTTTATTCGATACAATTTTTTGCTAACTTATAATTATTTTCACACAGATATGAGGTTTTCTAGATAATACGAGTATGTATTTTGGGCCTGTTATTAAAGGTGGCACTCAAATCTTAATTTGGGAAAAAAATTACTAAAACAATAGGAAATTTACTAATTAAGGTGACTATCATTTTCAGTGGCGTAACAACCATATGGGCAGCCTGGATAGCCGTGGGCCCGTCAATCAAAGGAACCCGTACAAGTCTTTCAAAGACAATACATATTTTATTAATACTCTGCATAAGAATAAGATCTACGAAATGTTCGTATTAGAATTCCTTTTCAAAATATGATATTTATTCCGGTAGTGTAGGTACGATAACTTTATCTTTTAATATTTATTATTTCAGGAAAAAGTTTTGCGCTGTTATTTGACTACCTGGAAAGATTTTAAATTAAACTTTTGTCTGAAAAAATGAAAAGGTTTATTTTCAGGCCTCGGGCTATTTTCAGTTTTTCCTGAAAAGTTTTCGTTGTGGAAAGGGTGCTACTGGCCAACCTTCCTCTCCCCCTCTCTCTCCCGGGCTTCCTTTCATTCTCACGTCTTCTTTAGTCGTTTAAGACTGCTCCACTCCTCGCGGTTCTGCGCTGCTTGAAAAGATGGGGACACCGACGTTCTGGACGCCTGTGATATTTGATCAGTCCAACGCATTGGTGATCTTCCTCCGCTTCTCTTGCGTTCTGCTTTGCCAGTGACCATAAGTTTCTCCAGGTTGGAGTTCTCAGTTTGGCGAGCAACCTCTCCAAAGTGTCTTAAGCCGCGTCCAGACGCGTGCAATGCATCATGGAATGCAATATTCGTGAGGCGTTTGTGCTGATCCGTCACCTGTCGGTTTTTGACGCGAACACGAGGGGATTCCCATGGCGTTCCCAGCGCTTGTGTTCGTAACGCTTGCGTTCGTGACTCTTGCGTTCGTGACTCTTGTGTTATGTGGACGTCCGTTACGTGAAGAGAAGAACCTTCCCTCGAACTCATCAGTTTATATCAACAAAAGTCTGTGAATACTTAAAAATAACATCAACAACCGATGGTTGGGGCAATATTGCTCTTTTCCTGGGGAGAAGTTTAGAATATTGTAAAAAATAAATTGATGAATTTACTTTCTTCATATCGGAGGGAAAAACAAAAAGAAAAAACCAATCAAGATACCGGAAAAGGTAATTTTATTATTTTGATCAGTAGGTGACCGGTCAGTTACTAAAAACATGTACAGAAAAGTTGCGTCAACAATCGCGATCAATTCGCCTGAGATTTGTGTACTGTTGAAACAATTCGCGTTGCATTACATGTTGCATTGCACGCGCCTGGACGCGGCATTAGGATACGCTTTCGGCAGACAGTTGATGGCCTATTATGGATGCCTAGCTCCTCCAGCCTCACAATATTACACGAATTGAGGATGAGATAGTCTCATTAGCTCCAGGCAGTTGAAGTAAGTGAAGTGGTTGTTTTTTTTTTCACATGAATGAAATATACTGAAAGTTTATCGATACGCTACCGATTATTGATGTAACCTTTTTATACCTACATTACCTAGATAGTTTCTACAGTATTACGTGAATGCGACTCATGAATCTGTTATATTTAGTATTGTATTTAAATCCTCTGAAATAATTACAGCTTGAGAGGTACAAAGTATTATTCTAACGTTCGGATCAACTAAGGTTCGTGTTAACCTTTACGTACATACAGATAAAAAAATTACGTGCGAACTGAAGGGGGGTCACTAGGGTTCACCATAAAATCGCGAAACGATCGTGATTCTTCTTTTGCTCTTCCTAGTAACAATGATTAATCAATGCCTCTATTTGAGAGCTCACATTTTTCCATCATGAGCCATAGCTATGGAGCTTTTAAATATTAATACCCCATATTGTTTGTTTCACATTTTTTTAACAAATAAAAAGCACAAGTTTATTTAAACTCAGAAGAATCCGTGTTGTAACGATTTTTTTTATATGAATTACACACAGTTTAAAAATGAAAAGTTATCCTTAAAGAAAAACGTGAACGTAAACTAAGTTACGTAATGTTGTATAAGTTACGTTAATTACCGAAAGAAATATGTCGAAGACAAAAGAACAGATAAAGCAAAAAATGACAAGGACACTCAATGTGACACCAATGCACCTCCCATTGTCCATTTTATGTCGCAATGTCATAGCGGAACATCCGAAACACTAATGAATAATTAAGAGGAACGGCTGCGGGGCCTGTTTCATACAAAACTTAATTTTGTCAAAATACTCACCTAAACCTAATTATATATATATATATAAATATATATCAGTACATAATAACAATAATTTAAAATATCGACCTTTATAAATATCGAAAAACCCTTTTTATTCACGTTATCATTTACATAGCAAATATGATAATTTTTCAAAAAAATACGATAAACCCGCAAATAATTTTCAAAGTTGCCTTTAAAATTATGAAAATTGATTTTTTTCGTAATTTAAAACAGAAATAAATAAAATACTTCTCTTCCGTATTAGATATTTACTAAAACGTTAATTTAAAACATATATATTTCCTACAGTTTGGATGGATATTTTGGCCTCAAATCCAAAATTAAGTTATGTATGAAACAGGCAGCGCAGCCGTTCCTCTTAAACAAACGGAATAAAAACTCTAGAACTAACACTTGTTAGAACCTCTTTTGTGGAAGATCGTTGGCATAGAATACTTGGAAACAAATGATTGTTTGTACAGATAGTCTGTGTTGCATGATATTGATTCAGTTTGGTATGGTCTTGTCTTCCTTTTGATGTTATTTCATACAGGAACTTACGGAAATACTTAATACGCACAGCGTCGTCAAAATACTGGCAACGTGCTACACTAGCACCTCTAGCGACCCGGTTGTAGCGCTTCCGGACTAGATGGCGGCAAATATATTATTTTTTAATAAATATTTTAGTTTCCTTAGTCTCATTTGCTCCAGGCAGTTGACAAGACTCTTATACTGTGAAGTACGTGAAGTCATTTTTTTTTATCTTCACATGAATGAAATATACTGAAAGTTTGTCGATAAGCTACGGACTATTGTGGTAACCTTTTTATATGTACATTACCTAGATAGTTTCTACAGTATTATGTAAATACGACTCATAAATCTGCAGTTTTGTATTTAAATCCTCTGAAATTATTATTTTTTAATAAATATTTAAGTTTCCTCATTAAAACACGTATAAATTAATAAAAAATTAATAGGAATTGTCATATGTTACGCAATAAATAGTAAATTAAGAGATTAAAGAAAATTCAAGTATTTTATTCCCTCTCTAAACCACAGACCAGAGACTGTTAAAATGGTGTGGCTGTTAAAAACTGCAAAAAAAGGAGTGAAAGTCGTATGGACCTCAATTTATATCTAATATTTTTCCACGAATTTTCGATGCATATAATTTATTTACGCAAAATAAAGATCGTATAATGTCCATTAAAATCTATTCATACCGTAAAACTACCGCCGCTAGATGGCAGTAATTTGTATGTTGCCATATCAATGTATGGAAAATGTCAGAAGCTGGACTGTTATTTGCTTATAATCTATCAAAAGCAAACACGCTGCTCGTTGCTCAAATCCGAAAAAATACACAATTTCTTACTATTGTTACAAAAAAAAGGTTGTAGGTTCTATTTAGAAACTAATAAAAAAAAATGAAAAGGTATCTTCCGTTAATATCCTGGCAGCAACCTTCAATCATCATTTCGGACCTTAAAAGAGATAAAGGACAAAAGTTACCACCAGCACTATTACTTTGAATGAATACTATCACCATCCCACATAAAAAAAATGGTTTTAGGCTGTAGACCGCCATTAATAGCATTCTGCGGCCTGCGCCAGTGTTTGTCAAGGTGGGGCGCACGCCTCACCAAGGGGCAATGTTTTGGGGGATGTGCACAAATCACTATCTTTTTAACGTTTAAAAAAATATATCCCTGGCTTTCCGAAAAAAATGGCAACACTAAGGCGTGTTGAGGTCATACTTCGTATTAATCGCATGCTTTTGCTCTCGTTTATTATTATGATTGTTTATTAATTACTCGTATTTTTCGTTAGATTTTCAAATCTACTATTTTTATCGGCTATAAACAGTTTAGAGTAGCGGTTCCCGAAGTGGGTTCCGCAGAACACTGTGGTTCCGCATAGTTTTATAGGTCTTTAATATTTCAGGATGATATGAATGGCAGCATTTTGTGAGTTGTCGTCAAATGTTAATTTTTTGCCAACGCTGCATTTTCTACGGATCTACGTTTGATTTATATTTTATTATTTTTAAACTTGGCAACTAAATATTTTTTGGAACGTAATAATAAAATAAAAAATAAAAACTACCGATGAAGATCAGCAACATTTTTATTGCTTCCACCTTCAGCTGGGGAAAGTTTTCACCTGCGGCGCTTTCTTCTGTGGGTTCGTGAAAATTGTTTTTCATATCCCAATTCCTTCAGCCTAAAAACATTCGAAAACAACCCCATTCTGGGATGTCATTGTCCCACTGATACTGAAAAATTGGGACTAGCGCAAAATAAACTATTCAACTAAAAAAACCTAACATATATGATGCGATATTAATTGATTGCCTTTCTTTCACATTAATTTAGGAAGGTGTACAGAATAAAATTGTAGATTTAAAATCGCTGATAAGTATTTGTGATGGAACTGGGGTTCCGCCAATATCCGCTGGATTGGGCTATGTACATTTCTTATTTGAAGCAGCCATCAGGAATATAATGGGGGGCGTGGATATGTTTGAAGCATTGAAGAGCATGGCAAACAGAAGGTTGAGAAACACTGCTCTGCGATCTTTATGATTAATCCAGAACACATTGGGAATTGGCAAACAAAATATACAATTTTTTTTTTAATTATTGAAAATAATATTAACAAATCTCATATAAGGAAAAATACAGAAAATAAAAATGTAACGGTAGTATCTGGAACACTATTTTTTGCAATGATTAAAAATATGAGGTTTATAAGATTCAATTAAATTATTTCAATAAAAAAAAAAATAATATATTACTTGTGTATATTCAGTAACACAAATTACCTTTTTTGTAAATCTTATTAATGATTTGTGAAAACTACTAGATTCTACATAAAGTTTTATGATATGTAAAATTTTAAATAGCAATTGTTTACATGACTAAACAATATATAAGAAGGTGTTACAAAAATAGTTAAGTCAAGTTTTTTTCAGTGTTATAATCGAAAAAAACTCTTTTCATTGAGAAAATGAAAATAAAAATATCCTTCTAAAATGGTATCTAATCTTCAGACGGCTTTCCATACAAAAAGTAATCATTTGGGGAAAAACGAATACTAAAATAGCGGCCAAGCACTCTTTTCAGAAAAAAAAACGAAAGAAAAATGTTAACAAAATTCACCGCTACTCGAGCCTCCGGACTTTTTTGCTGTGTTTACTACGTTCATTACATCTCCGCGGGCTTTACATACTAACTTGACGATAAGCAGATGACGTGAGGCTGTGTACAGAATATCTGCACGTAGCGAGGGTTTGAGGTGCTGACTTGTAATCTATCGGCTATCCCACAAATTGTTTACTCACAATATACTTTCGCCTCAGGCCTTAAATAATCTTGGTTCACCCTCTTTTCCATGTTTTTATAAGCAGTTGAAAATATGTAAAATAACATTTTTGAATAAATTTAAAATCTCTCAAATAAAGACTGCGACTCTTCAGAGATATGAACTTTTAGAGTGCACGTCTCAAATACGTCTCATTTTAAAATAGTCAGTTCTAATTTTTAAAATGCCTGAAATCTTTTTTTAATATCCGATCTTTTTAGATCTTTATCATGAGCCATGTGGGCTGAAAGCCTTCCCGTGGTGCTTCAACTATTTTCAGTTCCATGCTTTGCTTTTACCACACGATTCCGTCTACTTTTGATTGTGTTGTTCCAGTGAGTTTTTACATCATTCATCTCCCCTTGGTTTGTTTACGATTGGTGTTTTCTGTCCATTGCCATCACTTCTATGAGATTTTCAAATGTGTCCGTTACTTTGTTTTCTTCCTCAACAATTTAGTTTCTTCTTTTGCCACTCGGTTGAGCGATAAAGGGTGGTTATCAGATGACCCATCCTTATTTGCGTAGAATTTAGCAGGTTAATCAAGTGTTTTCTAATTACCTAACCTGAAAAATTTAATTGTCTAGCTGCCGAATTTAACTATCAGAAAACATTTTCTTTCAACACCTGACATCTACGAGTACATCATCTTACGAAGGCAATGCCAACCAAATGTGTTTTAATACCTTCGATTAATCGTTTGTGTCATGATTTTTGTGATAAATTGTACATACGCCAACAGTGCCAAAGTCGAGATAGAAAAAGGATTGACCAATGTCAACATTGACTTTAACATAATATTATCTCAGAATTGATTTTGTCGTTTGTATTGTACATACGCCAACAGTACCAAAGTCGAGATAGAAAAAGGATTGACCAATGTCAACATTGACTTTAACATAATATTATCTCAGAATTGATTTTGTCGTTTGTATTGTACATACGCCAACAGTGCCAAAGTCGAGATAGAAAAAGGATTGACCAATGTCAACATTGACTTTAACATAATATTATCTCAGAATTGATTTTTTCGTTTGTATTGTACATACAACTTTAACTCAATAGTGGAAAAAACCAGTGTATCCACTTTTGGCACTACTAGTGCCATACTAGGTCGCATAATTGTTTGTACTTGCTTGAAAGTAACCTTTATTGACCATGTTATCTAGAAAGCACTGAGTAACGTATATTTCTCCTTGTTACAGTCAGAAGAACTACAACAGCCCGTGGAACTGGACCACGGTGACGGTGAACGGGGACTGACCCAGTGAGCCCCCCCAGCGCCGCTGGTGAGGGGGGGGCCCGCTTGCTGCCACGGTGACCTGCCCGGTGACCTTCCCGGCGACCTGCCCGGCGAACTACCCGGTGAACTCCACGCTGAACTCCTCGATGACCTGCGCCGTTGACTGTAGCGCAGAACTGCACAGACACCCGCCGCGATGAACTGGACCAGTGAAATGTACTGTGCAAAAAACAGCTACGGTTTTTTTTATCATACATTGATTTCAATGTTCACCTCAGTGAAACACCCAGTGCTTTTAATGATAACCTCGGTGAATCATTCTTTAATAAAGATGATCACCTCAGTGAAACAAACACTGATTTCAATGATTACTTCAGTGAACCATACATTGATTTCAATGATCACCTCAGTGAATCACACAGTGATTGCCACATCGAAACACCCAGTGATTGATAGCCATGATGGATTGCCCAGTGAATTAAAGTGGCTAGGGCTCTCCCAATGATCACCTCAGTGATAACCAGTAACCGTCACAGTGAACTACTCAGTGAATTGAACGGTGAGCTTCGCTGTGAACCAGTGAAGTGAAACAAGGACTCTTAAGGGACTATAAGGATTGCATTACGCTTCTCTATGTATTATGTAATTTATGAATTGCAATAACTCTATAAAATAATGTTGTAATATAATATTAAGTACCTAAATGAAATTTTGTGCGGGTTGTATCCCGCGTTAGTCCTACCGATGTACAATGTACAGTCACCCCTGAGTGTACAGTCAACCCGAGTGTACAGATGATTGTATCACAAGTACATAATATATTTTTATATCATACCGCTGTCTATTGTTGTCTGTTGTCCGGAAAGTTTGGTTGGAGATGGTTGGTCTGATGTTGGATGGTTGATTGGATTGTTTGATGATTTGACGATTTGATGGTCGGAAGCGTGCAATGTAGGGAAAGGTTTACCCATTAGGTGTATATTTGTACAAATATCACAAATGATTTTAGGATCGAATATCTTTTTACTTATTTTTTTTAATAGTCGTATCTATAGATACACAATATATACTGTGCGAAGTGTTGTTGGTACGGGGTGTTACTTTTCACAAACTATTCTTCCAAGGTTTTACAGCCTCACCATTATTAGCATAATTGTATAAAATTAATGGAATGCTATAAACTTAATATTATACTCGCAAGTGTGTCAGGCTTCAGTCGTTATTTGATTGATACGATACGAACTCGAAAAGATTATAACTTTTTTTTTTAAATGGACCCAAGAAAGGGCCTTGTGGAACTCCTAATTTAACTGTTTTTTTTTAAGCAATACATTTCCAATTGATACATAACCCTAAAGAATAATGCATCTATCGCTTCTTATATGTTTTGAATGTGTTCACTGTTCGGAGGGACATTCTATACGGACAAGAAGAAGAATGTGTATTCATACATATTTCTAATACCGCTCCTATATGCTCGTGCATAAGATTTCATGAATACGAATCCATTATGTATGAGAGAACTATTGTATTAGTTACCCAATCTCTGCAGTATTTACTCTAGCCATAATACAACTTATACAACCACACCCATTGAACTCTCAACTTTGCATTTAATTATGGCCAAATGCTAAATACTATGTACACACTTCATAACACCAACATGCTAATAATACGACAAACAAACCACAAAAACACATTCAAGTTTTAATTGCAATAGGTTAATTAGCATCTAGCACCAACAAATTACCTCAAAACAGAGTTAACCACATCTTCTTCTCACCATAATGTTTTGACTATCTTGGTAAAGCATAAAAAACACGGCCTTTGTAAGAAAAGCAGTAAAAACGATGACTCTTTGTTAGAAGTTTATGGGTTCATTTCTTCTTGATAATTAAAAGTTAGCGCAATGCAAAGTTCAATTTTTTTAAGTACTAAAAATATGCACTGGTAATTCATATCTCTTTTTTAATCTTTTCGGCTATCGTCAGAAACATCAAAAATGCATATTTTAGTTTTGTAAAACTGGCGTGTAACGTTCTGTATATTGAGTTTGAGCAGGGGATGATAAGAAGGGGAGGAGCTAGGGGTAGAGTCAGATGTTTCTGGCATTTTAATATTGGGTCTCTAACCCCTCGCGCTGCAGGCGACAGGCGTCCCTCAAGGCCCTTTCATATGGCCTGCTTTCGCGTGTCGCCCCCACAGAAATGCTGGAGAGAAATTCTTTAATATGTTATGTTCCGAAATATTTAATAAGCACACCCTTAAATTCCTCCCCCCACCTGAACATTAAAATCGCTTCCCACTTCGATCGATAAGACGAGCTCGGTGTAGTTCGCATAATTTATGCGGGCGGAATAGAATACCAATAAATAGCATGCATACCGACGTCCATACGATTAATGTGAAGCCATGTTTCAAGCATTACTTACCAACGTTTTAACTTATTTACCACAAAGCAGAATATATGTGTGTGTGAGACAATGAAAACACTTAAACGGTGAGCAATAACCTAATGAATTTTTGCCGAGGTTTACGTCTGTAATGTCAACGAAACCTAAAAATTAAGATGAGTCGCAAACATTGTTTAATCCACAGTTTGTATCAAAATCTTTGATGAAGCCGGGCATTAAAGCTAGCAGCACATAAATTCAAAAGAGTAAAATATTTTAATTGTTGTTTTTTGGACTGTTCGTGCAATAAATCAATAATTGAACCCGCATCCTTCGGAATATTGTCATAGTATTATGATCATAAAAAATGGATTAGTGTTTATGTTACACGCGAATGCCAAGAATGTTCAAATACTTTTGCATGAGCATTTTTTAAAACAAAATTATTCAGTTTTACTCACAAATTTATGCGGTCCGGGTTGACATCGATGATGAATCCCCATGCCCATGCATAATTTATGAAATATATGTAATTATGTTGGTTCCTCCATACATTAGCATATCCTTGAGCCGAGCAAACAGTCTGCTCCATGCCTCACTGTGACTGAACACATAATGCCTGAAACTAGTATACATTATACTACAGCTCGTCCTCGACACACTTACTCGCGGAAACCCAATTCACTTATTGGTTTTAATGGTGTATGGGTCTTGTAAAACGTTGGAATTATTAGGCCTCTCAGTATAATTAACTGCAAGCGGTACCATCTTTCTTTAAAAAGTTTTCGAACAATCTTGTACAATCCATTGTCAAGATCGGTGTTTGCTTAAAATTTGGTAGAAAAAAAACGTTATCCATCCAAGAACGCATCGTGTTCTGCATAGTACACAACTGCTGACCCTGTACAAATCGCAAGTGCGCCCCATTGTAGAATTTGGCAGCCACCTCTGGTCGGGAGTCCCAAAATATCTGAAAAAAACCTTGACTCTGTGCAGAAACGGGCGGTCCGTTTGATAGATTCGCCTATCTTAACAAATGGGTTGCAATCTTTGGAGCACAGACGTCGGGTGGGAATGCTGTCCTTGTTCTACCGGTATTTAATGGAAGATGCTCCGAGGAACTAGCGTCATTGATCCCTTCGGCACCGGTGCATAGTCGGGAAACACGCCAAACGCGCGCCCAACATTTGCACACGGTTGACATTTGTCACATGAGAACGGGTCGCTTCTACGAATCGTTCTTGTGTTCAACAGCTCGGCTGTGGAATGATCTGCCGGCCTCCGTGTTTCCTCCATCCTATAACATGGGTCTCTTCAAGACCCAAGTTCACTCCTTCCTATCCTCTAAAAGATCCTCCACACAGCATCCCCAAAGATGATATAGGCCTTGAGGGAAATTGTTTCCTCCTTGGTCTCCTGTGTGGAGTTACTGTAAAAAAAAAAAAAAAAAAAATTCTGGGATTTGACCTGCTTCACAAATGCTCTCAAACGTCTCCTGTCCCTAGTCATTCTTCTCCAATCCTCAAGTCTTCCCATCCTGTTCCAATCGTCTTTCACACGGTCTACTTCTTCCTCAAACTACTTCTGGTTCGCTTTTATCGTTTCATCCAACAAGTTATTGTCTGTAGCCAATATTCTCCAGTCCTCGAGATTCACCATTCTGTTATATCTTTAACGTAGTCAGACCACTCCTCAGTGTGCCGCCGTATGGCTTATATTCAACAACTATTCTATCTTACCAATAAGACCATTGTCCAATAGAACACATTTGGGAACTTTAACAAGCTACCAAAACCCTCATAAATCCTTTCGTCTGAATTCTAAATATGTTTCATAATTAGCTGTCATTCAATATTCACCTTAATTTTTTAATCAGTTTGCTCGAAAAGTGTTTCATAACCTACATTTCTAAATCCAGCAAACCGTGCGGTGTCCCAAAATGATTAATCTCGTGTCTTTCCAACCAAACGGTAGATTTGAGATTGAAATGTCTCCTTTAATTCCCTTCCTTCTCCCTAATTCCCAGGGACAGCTATTGCGCGGGGAGTAATGAAGAATGACAAGATCGGGGGAGAATACAATGAAACAAAGTTAAAAGATTAGTTCGTGGCAGGCATCACAACCAAGAGAGGCAAAGTCTGCGTGGGTGTGAGACAAATACATATGTAAGGGACACGTGTGACAGATATATGAAAAAAGCAGTACAGAAGACATGGAAATCCAATAAAACGCTGACAAAATTAGAGACTAGCATTCAAGAGTTAATAAACCCAGCGGATTACAAGCGTGTTCATCAATCAATTATTCAGATATAAAATGAGTTTTATTATCTTTAATATCTTTGCCAAAGCACTCGCGAATTCAATCGCCGTGAAACGAAGTAAGATAGAAGTGGGTACATACACAGTATACACAGTTAACGTGGTAACAGTAGGTGTACTGTTAAAGTGTGTTTTGAGGGCAAATCTGTATTAATTTTGGCCGTTGCTAAGCAATTTTGAATGGCTGTGTGTGACTGGCAGCGTGTAACGCTATATGGATCCACAGCTCTGCGGAAAAACACTCCGGTCACAGCATGACGCATGAGTCATCCATTAATTAATATTAATTTTGCATCGTCTTCTTCTTTATTCAGTTTCCCATTCTCCGAGCACCCCCACACTCCATGTTTAAGTGACGCATCGATTTTCTTGCGAACTTTTTCTTATTGCCCAACAAATTGTCGATTTAATGGACCAAGTTTCGAAAAGCCCGCTTTATTTGTATTACTTCCGCAGAATTTATCTTTGCGAACAACAATACCTAACAATAGTTCGGTATTAGAAAGATGTACCTAAAGTCTGAAGTCCGAGGCAAACATATAAGTATTTAGTGAGATCGCTTCGGGTTCTGTTGTACATAGCCCACTGACGCAAGGATAGCGTGCATGTATGTCACACACACACACGCCTGGGTATATTGTATTTATCACCCTTCATTTCCCATAACGCTACGGCATTTCACTACCGCTGAAAAGGAAAACCAATATTCTTTATAGTGATTTTTCTTGGGACACTTTAGAAATCCCTTAGGGGGATGTTGCGTATTGCGTGGCCACTTTCACTACTGCTGCTGTGTATTCTAGGTCTGTTTGTATTTCTATCCCTTCGCCTTTCCGCGGGGTTCAACCTCCCCGTGTAGTTATTTAATAAAATGAAGCATTTCAATATGTAGGACTAGGAGTAATTACATTGGAGTCTTCATCGTACCATGCCTGGGAAACTAGGGAATTGTAAAGGTTCTCCCCTTCCCCCGCTACATGCCCCACATCCCCCCGCTCCGGGAACAGATCACTCACCGGATCCCCCCCCCCCTGGCGTTCCCCCCGGTCCCCTCAGCTGCGCGGGAAAATCAATAGCCGGTGATGCCACTCTACACAACACACACAAACACACGCACGCACACTCTCACTCAGAGTGCACTACACGAGGGCTGGCAACACCTCCCACCCTCGAGCATCAGGGTCTTAGCCACATTTTATTCTTATTCTTACTATTAATTTCGGGTGAAAGACGTTAAAGATACTCTCAGTATCGCCCTTCTGAAAGACCGCCATGAAAAAAATTTGCCTTGATTAAAAATTTGCTTCGACTATTTGGGAATTACCACTGACGTCAGAATTAATAGACTTGCCCTAAGTACCATTTCGACAGCTAGAGCAAAATCGCCCCCCATTATTTCGGTTTCTTACCCTCGCGTGTTAGGACATCTCTATGTATTATTTGGTCTGTGGAGATTACATAGTTCCACTGGCCACTAGCAGTTGTAACTGCGATATCATATCTGGAAAACATTGTATGAACATTTATGAATACTGTTCACAAATTAGGGAACTTGTAATAGATGTTCGTAAATCTATCACTATATCTTGCAAATAATCTGGAAAATACCCCTAAAAATGTTAATAAATTTTGAACCTTTTCAGCAGACTAACGACATCCCACATAATGGGGATGCCATAGTCCCGCTGGCTCCGAGAGGGGCATCTCTGTAATGTATCGCCACAACTAAAGAAGTGATAACCCTGTCCCGACACAGTAAACACGCTGTATAGTTGTATACGTGTAAAGTGTATATATAATGCACTCACACTAGTACAGCACCATCTCACCCTCACTCCCATACCTGCACACGGCATGCTACACAGAACACACACATACACACACTCACAGAGGCGGAAAACTCGGTCGGTAAACCTAGAACACTTTTCTGACACAAAAAATTCAGGCAATTTTGTGAAAAAAAGCGCGCGGCCCCCTTAGTAGGCCTCCCTTCTACAAATTTCTGCCACCCTGGCAGCGCGAACTTTCCTACATGCAAAATAATGCTCGTTTTAACTCAAATTTTGTATTTTACGTAATTTTTCTCGCAGTATATTAGAAACACTTTTAAGCTTTCAATTTTCTTGTTGAAATAAGTTCTGCGTATATAAAACAGCTGTGTTTTCAATTTAATATTTCCATCCTAATCAGTTCATTGTACAACGTCCGTGTATTTCTGAATTCTAAAACTAAATCTCGGTTTACCTAGATTTACCGTTTTTATGGTAGAACTTTTCCAAAAGCTGCTTTATAAAGGGTTTGGTTTGTTATTTGTTACTAACTTGATAACTTCATATAAAACAAAATCAAACTTTGATATAATAATATTTCAACAACCATATTTTCAGTACGAAAAAGAGTTAATAATCTAAACATCAAGGCAGAAAATCTGCTTTTTTATAACAGCAAAAACTCTTGAACGGTGAGCTCTGGCGTCATTAAATTTTGCGCAGCATTTCTAAATTAACCAAACATTAATTAGGTTAATCTATAAATCTTGATACATTAAATTCCACCATGAGCTACGGAGCTTTAAAATATCTTTTTTACTGTCATTAAATTGGACAGGATACCATTTTTTTTGCTCCTAATTTTTTTAATTGTTCATAATGAAAAAGTTTTTTTCAGTGGTGGTTAAATTTGGACGAAGAAACTAAGAATTGATATTTCTGAAAATATTTTATGAAACTAACTTTTAACTCGGTAATATTACTTCATTGAAGCCTGACACACAAGTATTGAGAATAAGAGATGACAAATCATTATCGGTAGAGGATACAACGCCTACTCCAGGAATTATACCGCGGAGCAAGCATGGTAAACGCATCGTCGAAACATGGTCCAGGAAACCCAAAAGATCCCTCGTTTCCCACCAGATTGTTGATATTGGTATTGATAGAGGTAACCAAGTTGTTGCTAAAACTTCGGCAAGAGCCGGCGTGTTGAGGTCCCAGGGACCTATTGGAGAGATGGTTAGAGAAGAATGATTAGATAATCAAGTGTTGTGGTCCGTAGGATTAGAGTGTTGAGCGATATAGAAACATGGCAATAAGGGAATTTGTTTAGAAGCTACGGAGGAATTGACCTTTTAATGGAATTATTTCACAAGATATTGCTTTCATTTACTTGATTCTGTTTTGTGTTAAAATATGTTTTTCAATACTACACTTCCCTTAAAATTAAATTGTTGTTTTGTCCGAGAGAACCAAAGGAAAGCATAAAAAACGTAAGGTTAAATTACATCTCGTAACTCGTAACAAAAAAATTGCGTGATATCTAAAGTAGCAATTACCCCCGGTATGGTGTGATCTGGTATCATGAAATTTGCACAGCTTTATTTGTCTTGAATTTCTAGTTAGACGCATATACTTTCAGCTCACTATGTCGTTTCTATCATGAGCTATAGAGCTTTTAAAAATTCTTTTCTTTGTCAAAAAAAGTATCTTTTATCATTCCTGAGTGATATATTCGATACTTGAGCGAACCTGGATAGTAACTACTGCAACAACTAGTCTTCGATAAAATCAAGTTTCTTCTTCAGAACTATTTTCTTTGTTCCCCATTGCGTATGGATGAAAAGGCCATTACTGTCTTGCAGAAGTGTCGTCTAGGATGTTATTGCCATTTCTCTTTGTAAGCGAGTTCTTTGTGTTCCTCCGTTGCAGTGCAGTGGTGTGTGTGTGCTATAAACCTGGATGGTAGTTATATTAGTCCCGCCAGCCGCCGAAAGCTCCGTCGCAACCTCTCTTTCAGACGCACGTGTCGTTGCTGAGAAAGAAGGAGAGCTTCCAATGGAGCTATCAGCGGTACCCCTTAAGGATCGTTGGGTAGAGTAGGACAACGACTCGATTCGCTCCGCGCAATGTTGCCAGGTCTTCTGGAGACGCGGAATAATAATTACAATCTGGGCGCACCGAGAGTTAGTGCTGTGTACTGTGTAGCGTAGGTTGGTAGAGTCTTTGTAGCCTGGTTTATATCTGACTGGATAAACGGCATTCTGCGAGTCAGTTTTCAAATTGCAAATGTGGCTTCGAGATCACACCACGTTCCCATAGTCTCGTTCCAAATCCAGCTTTCATCTAAAACATCACAATTTGTTGCTTTTGTTGCTAAAAATAGTTTTATGCAAAAATATTACAATTTATAATTTCTTCAAAGATTTCACACCATTCACTTTGTGGCGTCATTATTGATAAATGAATAAAAAAATTACTTTGTAATCACCACTTTATTAATATACACATATCATATTTGATATGTATATATTAATAAAGTGTTATATGATACACTTTGTTGTTAAAGCCAATACGAGATCATTAGAAAATGTTGCTAAAAACATAGTACCTATTGCAATGACATTACAAAGTGCTGCTAAATACATAGTACCTATTGGAATGACATTACAAAGTGTTGCTAAAAACATAGTACCTATTGGAATGACATTACAAAGTGTTGCTAAAAACATAGTACCTATTGCAATGGCATTACAAAGTGTTGCTAAATACATAGAACCTATTGGAATGACATTACAAAGTGTTGCTAAAAACATAGTACCTATTGCAAAGTGTTGCTAAAAACATAGTACCTATTGCAAAGTGTTGCTAAAAACATAGTACCTATTGCAAAGTGTTGCTAAAAACACAGTACCTATTGCAATGACATTACAAAGTGTTGCTAAAAACATAGTACCTATTGCAAAGTGTTGCTAAAAACATAGTACCTATTGCAAAGTGTTGCTAAAAACACAGTACCTATTGCAATGACATTACAAAGTGTTGCTAAAAACATATTACCTATTGCAATTAAATTACAAAGTGTTTATTAAAATAGTTTATTCCAAAAAATGTAAAGCAAAAATATGCAAACTCATCCTTAAATATGTTTTTAGTGCATGTAAAAGTAATGTGTAAATGTCATATGTTACGTTTGCCTAAAAGTATTTTTCTACTGGGGTTTTAATATAATTTCATTTTCCAGACACGATTTTCTGAATAGCAAGAAGTATAATGTTTGCCAAAAGCAGCTTTCTGAAGACGTTAAAGTTAATATTTGCCGTAGAGACGTTTTCAACAGAATTGTTATTTTACATTCGAATCGCATTCAGTAATTGCAAGCGACGTAGCTCACTGAAAGTTTGTTTGTAAGTATTGATTTCCCGCCTCCTTCCTGCTGCCCGCTCCTCTTCCCACTCCCCTCTCGCTGTTCCCTCAGCCTTGACTCGGCCCGCCTGAGGTCACCCGGAGTGTTCCCTTCTCCCCCTCTCCATACCTCCCGTCCTCCCGCCGCACAGCCTCTGTATCACAACCTCCCAGCTGCAGAAGTCATACTGCCTCGAATTTCGGAACAAAACCAGGAAACGAATATTCACAAATTTACCATAGCCATGCACTCCTCGCCGTATTGCAATGATTTTAAGACATGAATTCTGAAATAATTAAAAAGCAAGCGTTGTCTCAGAATTCTGGATACGTCTTACAACAGGTGACGTCTTAAAATCGATAACTTATTTCAATCATCATTGAATATAAAGAAATGCGTAATCGATTTTAAGACATGGTCGATTATAGAGGCTCTATTTCAGTGGGACGCCACGGTGGCACAACAAGTTGGGACGCCAAACTAAATGTATAGCGCTCTATGGAGAGTCCCTCACCCGGTGTCGCCATAATTTGGTTGTCAAAACCAGCCAGTAAGGCTTTAAATAGTGCCAAGCTTATATCGGTCGTGTACATCGATCGCTGACCGTCAGTCTACGTGATGATGCTACAGTACCTCGCCAATGCCGCCAACAAACATGAACCCGTTTTTGAACTGTGTAGTATCTGCAATATACTTACGTGGAAAAAGAAAAAAAAACAAATGAGAATATAGTACATATATGGAATATAGATAAATAAAAGAAATAAGTCCCAAGGAGGAGGGTTAGAGTGCACCACAGTAATAACCCGCTCTGTTTTAATATTCATTTCATAAGACTGCGCACGCATACCCATCGTTTCACGCGATCAGCGCCGCACTGAATACTCTCATACAGATAGTAAGCGCGTCGGTCGACCGACTACGTAGCGCTGATGGGATGGAACGATGGTCCTCGTATAGAGCGCGTAGCGATTCGCGCGCAGCTAACCATCGGCGTTGCACTTAAGCTTTCCATTCCATTAATTCGCCTACATATCCAACTGACGTACGCTACCGACGTACGCCCGGCACTATTTCTAGCCTAAAATGTATAGCGCTGTGTGGCGACTCACTCTCTCGGACACCATGGTAGCTCCACTAGTTGTGCCACTGTGGTGAGATAGGACCCTTAGGCACCATCGTTTATAAGATGCAATTGATTGTAAGAAACGATCTGCTTAAAGCCCCGTCGATTGTAAGATGCCCTCGACTTTTGGACGCACCCAGAATTCCAAGACAAAATAAGACAAAACATGCGTCTTAGAAATAATCGATGCAATACGGTAATTCCAAGAATATTAAAATACATAGTTGAATCCACAGATAATAAAAACAATGGAGATGGACCATGAACGATTATTAGTATGAAACCGCGCGCACCGCAAGTGTCGGCAACATCGTTCACCCATACTAACACCACATTTTTGATGGAGCTTGGTGATAGCTCGGCGACAGTCGAAAAGCTTCCACGCCAAAACTCCCGTTGCCTTTGTTTCTATTATCTATGGTTGAATCACACTCTGCTAGAAATAGAGAGTACTCCGCCCGCACACCAGTCTTCTTTAGGACAATGGGAAACCTATTGTTAATCACTAGTCCTTGTAAATAAGATAGTTTCTCGCACGAGTGGAAGATCCAATATACCTCAAAGGTCTCTACGATAAACCATCTATCCCAAGAAAAAAGTGCTTTAGTCGATCAATGAAGTTTACAATTTTGAGTGTTGTTTGTGTCATGATCAACCATTATTTAAAAAAAATTCAGTTAATTGAGTTAATTTTGTGATTTGTGAAACTCAATTTTCCAAGTGTTATGTTGTGGGGAGTTCTGAACTACGGGTTAATCTAACCTGACCTTTCAACTTCTATGCGAAGCTTTGATTCTTGTACAAACCTACCCATGAAGATGAAAAATACTTTTTTTGCATCTGGTGTTCCACTTAAAACTCATGAACGGTGAACTTTACACCTTTTTTATAACAATTCAATTATGTTAAGTTCGTTACGTCATTTCCATTATGAGTTATGGAGCGTTTACTGTTAAAATTGTTTGTTCCAAAATGTTTCAGTTTCAAAGAATACAACAAAACTCCTCTTAGCAGAACTTATTATTGAAGCACCCCCCATTGTTGGTTCACGATATTTTGTAAATACTATATTATGCGCTGTTGATTTCGTCGCAATATTCCACTAATAAGTATTGAACTTTTGATTGTGAAATTACTTTATGTACAGTTTGTTCTGGTTGTTATTTGGACTGTTCAAGTTTTAGTTTAACGTAAGGATTTGTTCAAGGGGTCGGTCCGCGGTACTAGAATCTCTTTCCTAACCGCACGGAGCAAGTACGCCGTGCTTAGATAATAAAATTGAATTCTGTTGTACCTATAAATGTATGTAAAACAAAAGAAAATATAAATAATATTCCCTGTAAATACGCCAACCGCGTCACAGATGGTTGGCCTCCCTCTGCCCTGTGTATTATATATCATAATATTATATGAAGTAGGTTAAATTTTTAGGCCAAATATGTACTGAATGTTAAAAAAATTATTATTACTCCAATCGAATTGCTCGTATGATAAACATCTACCTCCTCACTACTTCTGCGTACCTGGGATGTGGTGAGACGAAAAACATGTAACCCATCTTCTCTGCGTGCTGCGGAGGGGAGGGAGGCCTACGGTCCATCTCGCCCGGATGCAGCAGATGAGGGGACAGACAGAAGACAACACAACTAGAGCATAACCCGACTCTCATGTAATGGCCACTCTGTATAATTCAATCCACGAAGCGAAACGGTGTCGTATTACGAACTGCGGTCATGGGATCTACCTCTCTATACGGCTCGCTTTACCTGCACACACACCATCCTTTATTTTACTTCATACACATTCATATTTTCCTTTATATTATTTGTAGCATAGTCGCGTATCACTTTCGCTGAATTATATACAGAAATTTCATTCTGACATCAAACAAAAATCTTTTATGCCTGCTCTACACTCTCAGCGAGACATTCGTGAGACTTTTCCGGAGGCGATCGCTCGTATCCTCGTATCGCGCAATTGTGCTTGGATTATTATTGGCTACGTAGTAGTTGCGTTATTTCTCCCAATATCAGTACCCCTTCACGGAGGTAGTTCGCCTGATGTTCTTTGGCACGAAAAACAGAAACCAAATGGCGAGTTAAGGCGAGCGTATCTATTACAAACTCGGGTAGTCTCTCAGAGAAGTACAGCAGGCATCCAATATAGGTACAAAAGTTGTTCTTCTGTCTGTCTTCGCGAGGAGCAAACCGATCAATGCATCCATAGGGATCCTTGGGACATTCCCGAATCAACCGCACTTTGTATCACCAAGTAAAAAAAACATCCAAAGATTTAGATCCGCGGATTGCTGGATTTGTTGATGGGTTGACGGGAGGACTGCCGATTCAATCCGGCCCTTGTGCAGTGGTAACATTAGGTAGACAATCGCCCTTGGCGACAAATTTCGTACAATATTGTCCTAAAATAATTTGCGTAATTTTAAGCCAGAGAAAGAAATCCCATATTTATATACTTACGGAGTAGCTGAGGGATTGATCACTGTACTAGGTACCTTAGAGTTGGCATAATCATCCGATCGGTACTCGTATGTGATATCAATAAAACTATTCTCTAAGTTCTAAACGCTTTCCTTATTTATTTTCCTACACAAGTCCCTCCCTTATCCAACTTATTCATCCGCATCGACTGCTCGCTGGCTGATATTGCATATCGACTGTATTTTGGCCAGAGATCATTCCACAAAAACGAACTTTTTTCACTACTTACGAAATTTATGATTAACATTAGCATGGCTAACGGATTTCCTCATAAATATACATTCTTAAATAATATTTCAAAAGAATCTACAAATATTTACGTTTAACTAAATAAATATTTAAAACAGCCATAACGTTTATTTTCCCAAAAGTGTGGATTAATGGAATTGATCAAAATACGGTCAGATTAAAATATCAAGTTCTGAAACCAGATTTCTTGAATCCAATTCTGGACCCGCAAACTTCGAAGATTGGTGAACTTGTTCTGGTGACTACCAGTTGGTAAGAGCAAATTCCAGATGACAGAAGCAGAAGACCTCTATAGCGTGTTGGTCTGCGCATTTGGTTTTGAGTCGAAAGGTTACGAGTTCGATTCCCTCCAGGTCGAAATCTATGCCAAAACTGGGTGTTATTATGTATTTGATCAGTTTGATGAACCTTACAAAAACACAGCTGTGGAAAGGAATATTGAAGAACGGAACCCTATCCCTACAAGTAAAAAATATAGTACAATTGTATGAGTAAGTCATACAATACATTCATATAGGTCCACCACACAATTTATTTTATTTTAGGGGGTTAACATAACCAAATTACAAAGAAAAAATAAAATAATAAGTACCAACCCTCCAATAACGGTGTACAACATGTAAAAAAATTATTATTTTCAATTACAAACAACAAACAGTAACAAGAGAAAACAATGTTTGGGTCAAGTGAAGTTAGGTGAAAATAAGAGATTCAAGAAATTTTGTAAAGTTACGGGAGCTGTCGCCTAATCTGTCCGGAATCCTGCCACTACAGTGGATGTTGTACAGTCGACACATTCGCACAAGAGGTTGGAAGAAGGGTAAGTTGGTTCTTTGGAAAGTAATATGGAAAATTTCTGGGTTTCTTAGACGGTGGTTGATATTAATTTTGATTGTGGCCAAGAGGGAAGATTCTACATGGATATTTATAATTTTGAAAAAAAAATTGATGTCATTTTTGTCACGACGTTAATTTAATGTTTCTAATTTGAAATATTCTAGGCGTTTCTTATAGTCCGTAAGCAATTTGGGATACAGGATAATGCCCGAGTTTGAACTGATTCAATCCTTATTTTGTTATTTTTTTAACCATCATACCGCGAAGAAGAAACATCCTATAACTAGGACCTACAGAAAATATTGGTAAGTAGTAGCAGTAAGTAAGCCTCCGCAGAATATTCAAAGGGTGATGCAAAGAATTACATTTTTAGTTTTTATCTATTCGCATACGAAAAGAATCATTTATGATAATGGTAAATAATTAGACAATTTGCATAGAGGTGATTTTTGAAAAAAAGTTGAGCTGTTTTTTTCAAAAATCACCTCAATAACGCTGTACAAATATTACCTGCTAGGATATATCTTATTATGTACAAACAGATACAGAAACATCATTACCTGGCAGGTCACTCCAGATTAACACGATATATTACAAATTTTTAGCTTAGGAAGATATGATTTTGCATGCACTGCACATCCTTATTATGTACAAACAGATACAGAAACATCATTACCTGTCAGGTCACTCCAGATTAACACGATATATTACAAAGTTTTAGCTTAGGAAGATATGATTTTGCATGCACTGCACATCCTTATTATGTACAAACAGATACAGAAACATCATTACCTGTCAGGTCACTCCAGATTAACACGATATATTACAAAGTTTTAGCTTAGGAAGATATGATTTTGCATGCACTGCACATCCTTATTATGTACAAACAGATACAGAAACATCATTACCTGGCAGGTCACTCCAGATTAACACGATATATTACAAATTTTTAGCTTAGGAAGATATGATTTTGCATGCACTGCACATCCTTATTATGTACAAACAGATACAGAAACATCATTACCTGTCAGGTCACTCCAGATTAACACGATATATTACAAAGTTTTAGCTTAGGAAGATATGATTTTGCATGCACTGCACATCTTATTATGTACAAACAGATACAGAAACATCATTACCTGTCAGGTCACTCCAGATTTACACGATATATTACAAATTTTTAGCTTAGGAAGATATGATTTTGCATGCACTGCACATTCTTATTATGTACAAACAGATATAGAAACATCATTACCTGTCAGGTCACTCCAGATTTACACGATATATTACAAATTTTTAGCTTAGGAAGATATGATTTTGCATGCACTGCACATCCTTATTATGTACAAACAGATATAGAAACATCATTACCTGTCAGGTCACTCCAGATTTACACGATATATTACAAATTTTTAGCTTAGGAAGATATGATTTTGCATGCACTGCACATCCTTATTATGTACAAACAGATACAGAAACATCATTACCTGTCAGGTCACTCCAGATTTACACGATATATTACAAATTTTTAGCTTAGGAAGATATGATTTTGCATGCACTGCACATCACATGATATTTCAGTTGCTATTTTATTATTCTTTGTTGCTCATATTACATCTATTAAAAAGTTACTGCAATAAAAGAGTTGGTATTTATTTTAAATACTAATGTTTTTGTTTTGTTTGAATTTATGACAATTTTTGAAAAATTCTACACGGGTAACTTAAATTATCAATAATAATTATTTACATTTACAAATATTTACAGTTATTTACAATTTTCTGTAAATTACTTTAGGTAGATACTAACCGGTTAGCTTCGCTATGTAATTAACAGATGCATAGTCGCAAAACGCACAACTTATCCAGCTATAAACAAACTAATCTGAATCTTTTCCAATACTTTGACAACGGCATGTGGTTAGAAAATCAGAGGAAAAAGTGCGAGATAGTTTGTAGGTAGTACCAATAACATGTTATTTTCTTGAATTTCATTGTAATACATAGCCAAATACGTAGAACAAATAAATTCAACGTCGAAGGAGAGACGCCTAAATTACGTATCTTGCTTGAACAACAAGAACCCGTATTTTCTTTGCAAACGCACAACCTTTTCTACAATCCATCCTTATTGTAGAGCCCTTTGCTAGAATGTTTACATCTCGTTATATTACATATCTCTCTTCACTCTCGGCAGGAACAAATACATAATAAGTTTGTAGAGAGAAAAACGTCCGAGGTTAATAAATATTTTTCCCAGTTGTAATAAGTTTTCACATCCTGGGCCAAACCATACAGTAATAATTGTGCTATGTTGATATTATCAATTACTTGTGTTATTTTGTCGCCTCTGCAATTAAGAAAGCTTTACAAATATAATAAGACGTTGCACAAAATAACATCAATACAGAGTATTCTGATGCAATCTAGCATACTAAACGTATTGCGTTGTAGTTTACTTTAACTCGAACAACGTCTGGTATTAATGCTAGAACACACATACATAAACAAAGTAATCATATATATAGATGTAAGCTGTAAAGGTAAGAATACAGAATACAGTAGATAAATATGTACATAGTACGTCATATTGTAATTGTATAGTAATAGTATATAGCTGAAAAGGGACGAATACAGGATATAGCGCTGGAGTACAGCAGTACAGCGCGGGGTCATGGCTGCCCGGGACAACGGCCTTCCCTTCCTGAGAGCTGCGAGCGGAGAGCGCAGGATCGATACCGCCAACGCAACGCAGCGAAATTACGCTCTTCCTTCTAAAATATACGTATCCCATAACCTACTGAGGAACTGGCACAAAACGTCACATAGCAAACCACCGCTTGCCATCGAAACATCCACGCTAATTCCTAGAGAGTGCCAATAACACAAGATTAAAACATCGCTGAGATATCGTGGTCTATGTTTAGGTGAGGTTTCGGGGGTCGCGTGTCCCTAAATACAGAGCTATAACGGTTTGTTGTGTTTACATCGAAGCAGAAGTGGGTGTGTCGGAAGCGGGAAAGTGTTTTCTGGCGCTAGTTCGGGCCCCGGCCGCCGCGGCTCCCTCCAGCGTCGCGTTCCGGGAAATCCCCCTATATTCGGACCGCTGAAACAAGGAACTAAACAGAGACGCTTATTTCTGTTTCGCTTTGGGAACTCCAACCAAAGTAACATTGAACTATTATTGTATTTTGTCGGGAGGCTTTGTTTTTCTCGAACAATTTGCCAATTTTACGCAAGTCGAAAATTCATTACGAACTTTGTTCTTTGATGAATGCAAACGAAATAATTCGGCTAGAAATTTTCTTGCTCTTAGTTGTTATGAGAGGAATATTAAACAGTGGCGTTGGCCATATTTAGAGGTTATGTTTCTTATTATTTATCTTCAACAGTTTAGCAATTTTCGCATTAATTTTACGAAGTATCGTAAATTTATTACGAATTTCTTCCTTAGAACAATCATATTTAAAATAATGTACAAAAATATTACATAACTTTGAATTTTGTTATTTGATGAATAACGTAGCAATGATTTGTAAAGCCTTTAGCAATGAAGGGAAGGAAAAATATAACACGGCCTTGGGATATTTAAGGGCTTCTGTTGTCATTTATTTTCTGACAGTAACGTCTAACGATTTACTGTCATTGTATTTTTCGTGGTTGTATATTACAATTGAACAAATATCATTATTAATGCTCGAGGTTTGTGAATTATTTTGTCATATTTTGATCAGTCGGCAGGTGACACCGCTGAATAATATTATTATTTCGGGAAGAGTTTGGGCACAGTTATTTAACGATTTTTACGTACATGCCAATGCGCAGAACGCGGAAAAATGAAAAATTATTACTAGGGATTTTTTCGCTTTGGATGATAAAGCGATATCCGGGATCGGGTCAAGGTTGGGGTCAAATTGTGGAGCTCCCGGGGGTCAGGTTATTTAGGAGTGCCAATTACCAAGCTTCAAAAACTATGTTTATGCTGTTGCTACGTATTCCTTCTGAGAGGTATTATGTTTAAATTTTTCCTATATTTTACTTATGTAGATATGTCATTTTAATATTAATTAATTTATTTTTCTAGTATTATGAGGTGAAATTCCCGTTATTTTTCATCAAAAGCGGTGATATTTTGGAACAAAGGTGATGTTATATTAACTTTTCAGTATTTTCCAGCAAAAAAAATGTTGGAACATCGTTTTTTTGTTTGTTTACAAAATCTATACATTTAAAAATGAATAACAGTACGCGACGTTTTCGGCGTGAAGTTTGCTGCTTTCCATTTTATGGCTATTCAAGCTTGTCAAAACCATAGATGGACAAATATTTAGGAAGTATAATATTACTTTCTTATCTTCAAATGCCAGAAAATCGCGTAAAAATACGAAAATTCACGAAATATGCCCGAAAATAGAAAATCTCGCGTTAATCTCGTGAAAATGGCGAAATTCGCGTTGTTCGCGTAAAAATTATAAATATCGCATAAAAAATTCGCGTTATCGCAAACGCAAAATTTTCAGGTTATTAATAGTTCACCTCAGAACAAGCCCGGATGACCTAGTTGGGTGAGCACTGTAAAAAACAACTACATACATATTATACCATACATTAATGACTAAAGACGGCCTCCATGGTTGAGTGGTTACGATCCTCGGCTACGAATCCGGAGGTCGCGGGTTCAAATCCCGGCGTGCGCAAGTAAATTTTAATTGATCAATTTGCGTCATATTACACAATTATTAATTTAAATTAATACATAGTATATTTGCGGCACGTTCCAGAGTGATAGACACTTTCAGTATCGCCCTGATAAAACACCACCATTCAGAATCGAAACGTTGCTTGAAGCGGCTTTAGCCGTATTTGAATAGCTAGGTACTTCCTCACCTTCTTCTACCCCTCCCGACTACCTTCAGCCTCACAACATACCGTAATTGGGGATGCCATACTCTCACTCGCTCCGGCTAGCGGGGACTTTTGTACGGTATTGACATAAAAAACTAAAGAGATAGAAGAACGGTAGAAGGGTGTTGCAGGCGCGTGTGTGTGAGTAAGAAATAAGGTCAATTTCCCTTCCTTTGGGTGAAATTGGTAAATAATTGTACCTTATTAAAAAATCGAAATTCGGTGCTTGTACGTTATCACCTACTACCTGTTTTTAAGATTTAAAATAAAATAGTTAATTAAATTGTGGAAGGTTGGGTTAGGTTAGATTTTGAAGCTAGTTTTTTTTCCACTTTAGGTACTAATTTTTAAACCGTAAATATACGTGGTGGGCGACAAACCACAAGTACCCGAAATTCTTTCTTGAACAGGCAATAAAGTTGTATTAGAAAAAGATCAAAAATTTTAGATAAAAAAATTATCATTCGGTTTGGGTCAAATTTTGGCCTCAAATCCAAAATTAAGTTTAGTATGAAACAGACCGCGCAGCCGTTCCTCTGAAATTCTTTATGCAACATTTTCGATGTGGGTTTTTTTAATGTTATACCGCATAAGTCCCAACTGCCCGGAGCCAGTGGGACTATGGAATCCGCATTTGAAGGATGTCATGAGACTCAACAAAGTAGGGCGAGAAAATTCGGGAAGTGCCTGAGTATTCAGATTTGGTGACTTGGCAGAGATATTTAAGCCAATTCTAGCTTTTTTTTAAGAATGGTGGTCAGTCACCAGGGTGATACTGACGGTTTAAAGTTTAAACCACTGTGAAACGACGTGCATTAACGAATAAATTAATAATGCCCTTCTAGGTTTTTAACCCGCACCAACTGGGTCCCGAGCCAAGGAGCTTACCACTCTACCACAAAGGTCGTCAAGAATGAAGCAAAAAAAGCTCAAGTAGTGAATTTAAATAACTCGATTTACTACCCGGCTTCGCCCGAGATTTCAACACACTAACAACAATAATAATGTGAATACCGCACAAGAGTCCTTAAACGGAAACAGTGAAACTGGATTCTCCAATAGGGTATTTTAACTAGTTTTTTTTTTTATTATTGTTGAAAAAAATTTAAGTAAAATTTACGATAACGACGGCATTTTAAATTTATTTTCATGTTTACGAAAAAAAATATTATGATGATCTAAAATGTGCCATTTTTGATTTGCCGCCAAAACGACATGTCCGTTTTTTTTCGTTAATATGGCGTTGTTGACGTCACGCCAACCAATGTTGGTGACAGCTGTCTTACCAGCCAGTAGCGTTATCTGCATCATAATGACGATTCAGCCAGTTCGAAGCTTTTTAAAATGTACTGTTTTAGATCATTTTTAAAATCAATATTTTTGAATGAAAATATTAAAATGACTCATTTTTAGTGCGATTATCAGAATCAGAAACATGAACTTTAAATCTTCCACACATTTTTAACGGTATTTATAATTTGTGAAAATACCCTATTAGGGTATGTTATTATGCTGAAGGATATGGAGAGGAATGGAGGGGGGGAAAGAGGGAAGTGGGGAAATATCTGGCAATTCAGATCGGGTCATCAAACACGGCTAAAGCCATTTCAAGCAGCGTTTCGATTCTGAATGGTGGTCCTTCACCAGGGCGATACTGAAAGCATCTACCACTCTTTTTATATATGTTATTGGAAGTATTGACTTTAAACATTATTAGCGAGTCATTTGTCGCATAATAACGCTATTAAATTAACCGAATTAACAAAACGTAAAGTACCTATGCGTAAAGCCCGAACTGTAAGATAAAAGTGATTCTTAAAATTATAATAAACTAGAAATAATAATAAACTACACAAGTTAAGTATGTATGTGTGATGCACCTATAATTTTTTAAACCAAAAACTCCTTTAAAAATGTATTGTCATTGACGTGTAATCAGAATCGCAGTTAAGCAAAATGTCTTTAACCCTAAGGATAAGGACAATTTTTTTTTTTACATAAATACCGCACAAGAGTCCCAACTGCTCCCAACCGTCTGGAGCCAGTGAGACTATGGCATCCCCAATTGGGGAATGTTGTGAGGCTGAAGGTATTCTGGAGGGGAAGGAGAAGAGGAAGGTGGGGAAATACCTGGCTATTCAGATCTGGTCACCAAACACGGCTAAAAGCCATTTCAAGCAACTTTTCAATTCTCAATGGTGGTCTTTCACCAGGGCGATACTGAGAGTATCTTCCACTCTGGAACGTGCGCAAATATACTATATATTATTTTTAACTTCATTAATTGTGAAACAGCTCAAATGAATTAAATAAAATTTACTTGCGCACGCCGGGATATGAACCCGCGACCTTCGGATTCGTAGTCGAGAGCGTTACCCCTCGACCATGGAGGCCATCATACAATGTTTTATCCTTAAAAAGAGCCGGCAGGTTGTCTTTCCATATGGTTTCCGTATGAAAAATAGGACTTCCTCTATTTTGACACCTATTTTTCGTCCAGTTTGGTTGGCATTATTTGAAAGCCGTCATTGTTTTACGTAACTATTATTTATGTATTATATGGAAATGTTGCGTGTAGATTTCGAAAATTTAAAAAAAATATTGTTAAAAAGATTATAGGTAACTATAAACTAGACTGTGCTTATTACTGATTGTGAACGCGTATTTCTGTTCGGTTTTGTGAATTTCGCATATATATTTTTTTAACATTTTGTAACAGATACTCCCATATGATCTATAGTTACGTTAAAGCTGTTCCCAAAATATTATTTCTTCTTTAATGGCAAGTATATCTGTATGAAATAGTAGGTATGAAAATAATGATCGAGTAAAGCAAGGATTTTCCATATGGGTTCCGATATAGTTTCCATACGGGGATCGGTATGGAAACAAGCATTGTGTAAACATAAAGTGCTCATTATTCTGATGCCCTCTCCTATCAGTAGCTAGCGGGCTGCACGCTGCAGAAGACGAAGCTATCATGTCTGCAAGGTGAAGTAAGGGGAAGACATTCAGTCCCAGACTTAATAATAAAACCATGTTATTAAATATTATATTATAATTTCAAATTCAATATAAATAATATACAAGATGCAACAGACATGCAAATCCAACTTGCTGGACTTGTGGACAGAATAAATACTATATTCGTAACAAACATTACAAATATACAGTCAATGTAAACAGTCAAAAAGTTCTTTACAAAAATGTCCTATTTAATTTTTTTTTAAATATTAATACAATTTTATTTTATTTGTGGCAGTGTAAAAATTGGGATATTTGTGAAAATTTAAAAAAAAAATGTGGGAAATATGTTTGGAAAGATGCAAAGTGTACTCATAAGATAACACAGTAATATAAATATACATTATATTAATATAAGTTTGAAAGGTTTTTATATAACTTAATTTGAAAATTAATAATAAAGATATTTGCATAAAAAGTTAAGATACAAATAATGTTATTTTAGTGGATAATAATATAGGTGTAAATGGAAAAATACTGAAACATATCGCATAATATTAGCAATGCAACAATTACGATTACGAAATGGTCATAGGAATCTTTGAGGTTAACATACGTTATCGACGATTATCTGATTTTTCAATATTTCTCTAAATCTCTGTTTTTGAATACAGCAAATAGTAAATTCATTTGAAATACCCGACTTCGCATCGTGTTTAATGTTTTGTTTTACTCAACATGCTGATGAACGAATTTAATACTTTTTCCAGAGAATTTTACTATCTTTAAAACGAAATATAAGTGATTTCGGGGAGCGGGTTTTCAAAAATTATAAAGACGCAAATAAAGCAACATATCATCGTGGGTCTACCATTTTTTTCCCAATAAATAGTCATTTATGTATCATTTCGCATGTTTACCAATTCATAAAACAAATTGTGACTAAAATTTGTTTACGAATAAAAAATAACCGTATGTATGTCGTAGATGTACTTAATGTTATATAAATCATAATATTATGAATATTTATTTCATAATCGTAATCGTTAGAGCCCTATTTCACCGGGACACCGGAATGACTCCACCAGTGGCGACACTAAGCCTCTGTGAAGCCTCCCTCACTCGGTGTCTGCTTGGTGTCACTACAAGTTTGTTGCGGACACCAGCATCAACACGCACCACAGTGTGGTGCCACTGTGGTGCCGCCACACTGGTATCCCGGTAAAATAAGTCCCTTAAAGTACGAACCTTTGCATCACTACCTAATATAATTTATTGCGAAAGAAAGCCGAACAGTTTTGTTGCAAAATAATCTCACAAAATAATTATTGAGCAAATAAAACGTTTTTATTCAAATAAACAATGGCTAAATTATATATGTATCACCTTGAGCAAATAAAATTACAAGCTTAGTAGGAGCTGCCATTTGGGTATAAAAAATGGATATGTGATTGAGTTTCAATAAAGACTACATATAAAATTATTATTATCTGCAATTTGTAAATTATACAGGACAACTGATACCTCATTCGAAATATTGATTGATTTAAAAGAGTGTAAATAAATATTAAGTGGTCCGAATCAAACTATACTAAGGTAAGTAAAACTTATTTTATTTTCTTCTTTTTCACTTGTCCACTCTATAAAGTCTATCAATATTCGGTAAATTACAAGTTCCAGTTGTTCTGTATTCATAAAAGTAAAGCACTTGGAAAAAATGGAAGTTTGATTACGATAGATTTACAATATAAATATAAACATCTTTTGGAGAAGTTTTTTGGTCTTAGCGTAAATAAGGGCTTCGGACCAGAGGTATAATGTGTTTATACACTGTCTCCGAGACAATACACATATAACCCTGCGAAAGACACTTTTAAAGTATCAATTTGGTGTTATTTAGGTTTTAATTGTCATACAACAATGGTATCCACAAGTTTTATACATATGTATAAGTACATAAAAAAAAATTGGCATTGTCTTATTATTTTACAGTTAGATTGAAATTTCAAAGGCACATAGCTCATGATGAAAATGACATTGCGAGCTGAAACAGCTGACCGAGAAATTCCTGACAGAAAATAAAAGCAAACTTTGTGACACGAGAGATTAATAATAAGATTGAAAGGTGTCCCGACGGACATGAAAATAAATCCAGAAATGCAGCCCCACAAAGGTGGGTACGCCCAGGCCGGGATATCATTCAATCGTCCGCCCACGATGGGATGACATTTAAAATTTAAATAAGACCATTTGAGATGCCTCCTACTGCAAATGCTAACAATACAAAATATTTACTTAATTAAACATTAAGGTTATTTTGAGAACCAACCAATAAAATAAAACTCATTACATAAATAAACCATTTGCTCACTTTCAATTGGCACAAAATGCCAAGGACTCGATAAAGGCTTGTTTACAGACCCACAGTAAAATGACACTTTTTTATTTATTTGTATCTTTCGCAGTGTTACACTTTGTATAGTTCCACGTCTCTCGGGGTAGTTACAATTAGTCAAATTTAATGTCCACATACGGTGGACACATTGCATACTAAGGTTATTTCGCCATACATTGTACCATTACCATCAGTTTTGGAGAAACGTTCACCCAAAAACATATCTTTCATATTAACCGTTTTAATGCCCAGTCCTCTTCAAAACACTTAAAAAATATGAGGAGAGCCGCACAACCAGGGTTCGAAAATATAAAATTTTTTGAATTACCGGATATACGTTGATATATTATATCCAATATATGTACATTGTACATCAAGAAGTGGAAAAGTGGACTGGAAAAAAAAATTTATATGGGAAAACCTTACATGTGGGATAAATTGGGGCATTTTTCAAATTCAGTCTTCAGGGGACCGAAAAAATACTAAACTTCTTAAGTGAGTTTCACTGTATTGTGATATATATCCTTCGAACCCTGCACAGAACTCATGTTTAATAAATATGTTTTTAATGAGAAAATAAAATATTTTTGTAAATACGATTAGATAAAAAAATATTACACGTTTTGCAAATTCAAAATTACGCAAAAAAAAAACACACAATATTTTGAAAGAAGTTTTTAAGAACACTACAATAAAACGGTCAAACAAAAATTGTTTCGTTTTGATGGAGTAACAATTATAAATAATTAAGTAACAGTCAATAATTAATTGGGTGAAGTTTGCAGAGTGGAGCGCTGAGCTTTGAAGTTTCTCTTGTATAATCACAACTGTGATTTTAAAATGTGTACAAAATAGTAGAGATGAATCAAAATGTCATCTGAAATTATTTCATAACCTCAAAACTCGGAGCTTCAACATTTAAAAGATAGATATTCCACACAAATGAGGTTTCCTGTTTTTCAAGTTTAAAAAAATATATTTTTACGCTTTAGAATAAATCTTATTATGAGGCAAATGGAATCTAGAGAACTTGCGGATTCACATCTGATTACTAAATGTAGGTAACAACATTGCGAGCACTGTTTTAATTCTGAATGGTGGTCTTCCGTCAGAACAATACCGTAAGTATTTTCACATGTGAAAAGCAGTTCAAATATGCAACATCATATGTACGCATATACCAAAAATTAAATAATGTTATCATAATTATTACTATTATTTATAAGTGCACATTTCTTTAAAACGGTCCACCTACCTTAGTTGATAATAGGGTTATTGTAACGTATATAGTGAAACCCTCTTATAAGGTTTTCAAAGGGATCGGAAAAAACTTCTTATGTGGGAATCTTAAATAGGTTTCACTGTAATAAAATAGGAAACAACTTTTGTAAGGTAAAACTACCCCGATAAAAAAAAAACATCTTTAATGCAATAAGTATCAAAAAGTACACATCATGATTTATTGGTAAAGTTGCGGAAGTCAGCGGTTACTTGTCCAGCAAGGATAGCTCGAGGATGGCGGCCAGCTGAGCTTCTTCCTGAAGTCGTTCTTGCTCCTCACGCCGAGATAGCATGACCGCTCTGCGGAGTTCCTCTCCGCCCTCCGATAGGTCTGACTCCTCCTCTTCGGGACCCTCCTGAGCCCCCTCGGCTGGGGTGGAGGGGCCCGCACCCCCCCGCCAACTCTCCAGGCTGGCCTGGATGGCCCTAGCAACCAACCAACATACACTAGCGTAACTAGGGGGCACACACGGAGACAGAAGCAATCCCATCAACACAAGTGACAGTGAAGAAATATGAAATACGGTTGCGAAGGGATTAGCGTAATACATGTCACTGAACAGATAATACCTAGAAGTGTGATCTGTACCGATTTGAAAGAAAATTGATGTCAAAATTCACCTTTCGATTCGTAAGCACAGGTCAATGTAATTGACTATCTGCTAAAGAAAGAAATTCAATATTTGAAAATGTATGATCAATTTCACCAAAAGTAAGCTTGCTTCGGACACACGAACACAACCATGTCCACAAAACACACTTCTACCGGCTTATCTCTGGAGTGTATAAAATAGAATATTAAACACATTTTTATGTTGAATTTACACCTTCTACTTAAACCACAAATTACTCCGTCTATCCAGAAAACAGTTAAATCATGCTGTTACCGATTACATGCAGAAAATGATGCTAATTCAAAACACCTTGTTGAGAAAAGTAATATTCCATTGATATTTTACAGATGATAAAGACAGATAAGAAGAGAATAGATATTCAGATTTATTGGAAGATGTAACATTTAACATTGATTGCTGTACTGTTTTGATAGATTGTGTAAAATTTTGGGTTTTGATAGAATGTGTAAAAGTGGGTGAAATACTGGTGACAAGATCAAAAGAGACCAATCATTATTATGACATATGTATATTTATTACAATTTGCTTCTAGAGCTATGTATGCAACAGGAAACTAATCACCAACAATAATAATTCTGTAAAGAATAAACGAGGGATTATTAAATGGATTAATACAAAAGAGAACAGCATAAAGGAGGTCAGTAGACAAAGAAACTGATAGTAAATACAGCTTACACCTAATCTATGCATAAAAATAGGCAAGGAGAACAGAATATGAAAAAAGTAAGTGAAATTAGATTAGATTACATCAGAATATGCAGCTTATGGCATTAAGTGTTGAAATAAATAGTCATTAATATCAGAAAAGGAGAATTTACTCTAGGCTAGGTAGGGGGAAGAGCTACTATTTGAGGTTAGGAGAAACCACGGCTGTCCTGGGCAGGCGCGCATGCACCGAAATCTATGCACGAAAATGGACAAGGAGAACAGAAAGGGGTCAATTTACATTATAACAGAATGTGCAGTTTACAGTGCTAAATATGAAAATAAATAGATTATGTAGTATCAAGAGAGGAGAAACAACTTTAGGTTAGGTTAGGCCAGTTATCCAAGAGCTAGAGAGGATGAGAGAAATACGAAAAAGGATGAGTAAAATCAGATTAGATTACTTCAGAAAATTCAGCTTACAGCACTAAGTATGGAAATAAATAGTCATTAGTATCAGGAGAGAAGAAACAACTTTAGATTAGGCCAGTCATCCGACAACTAGAGAGAGGGAAAGCATAATATGAAAAAATGTGAGTGAAATCACATTAGATTATATCTGCTTACAGTAAGTGTGGAAATAAATAGATATTAGTATCAGGAGAGGAGAATTAACTCTAGGTTAGGTCAAGTTAGGCTCGGAGCTACTATTTGAGGGTGGGAGAAGCCGTAGCGGTCCTAGGCAGGCGCCTGCCCGTGGTCAGGTAGGACTTGACCTGCAAGTAGGTGGAGGGGGCGTGCAAGGGGGAGGAGGGGAGCGAGGAGCGGTAGGGGGTCCCGCCCAGTCCCGGGGTGGAAGAGCGCCGCACCCCGCCTGCCCTGTAATACATGCATTATACATACTCTAAATCAGGCACATTTAATATAAAGATGACTGAAACGGCACATTCAAAATACATAGTAATGTATGTAAATCAGGCACATTCAAAACAGGGATGGCTGTATTTCAGCAACATTCAAGATAGGAATTGCTGTAATTTAGGCACATCCAAGACAGGTATGGCTGAAAAGGTGCATTCAACATAGGGATGGCTGTCATTTAGGCACATTCAAAGTAAGGACGGTTGTAATTCAAACGCATTCAATGCGAGGAAGTCTGTAGATCGGCCATATTCAAATTAGGGATTACTATAATTCAGACACATTAAAAATGAAAATGGCTGTAATTCAGCTACGTTTTATATAGGGATGACTGTAATTCAGGCACAATCAAAATAAGAAAGGCTGTATTTCGGCAAATTCAAAGTGGGAATAGCTGTAATTTGGGCATCTTCAATATAGGGAAGGCTGTAATATGGGGATGTCTGTAATTCAGGCATATTCAATATATGAATAGCTGTAATTCAGGCACATTCAAAATACTCGTAGGTATAGCTGTAATTTAGGCATAATAAAAATAGGGATGGTTGTAATTCAGGCACATTCGAAATAGGAATGGCAGTTACTTATGTTAATGGCACAGTTAAAAAGACACCTAATTTATTTAAACACAATAAATCATAGTAAAATACAGTATTTTTCCAAAGCCAAAAATCTAATAAAAAAATTGTGGTGTGCGAATGTCCAAATTAATTTTGGTAGAGAAATAAATTAAGCCTTCTTGGTTGGGGATGAAATTGAAAGAATACCTCTGTAGCTGTCTGTCCTCGTCTCCCAGTATGGAGGGGGTGGTGGGGCGAGAGGGCCGCTGAGCCTTCAAGGCCTCCCAGATGTCCACCTGCAACAAACCACCAGCGTCACATGAACCACCAAAAAATAACCATAATTTTCACTTAGAATAACTCGTGTCGAAAAGTCTACCGATTTCGATCCGTCTACCTCTGCTGAGGGTCCTACGCGCCCGGCTATCGACCACCTCATTATGAAAAGAGTTTGTTATAGACTACTATATGGCTCCAGCTGTCTCCATTCAATTCCTTATGACCAAGGATGTGATTGTTGACCACTACACTGTGCAGCCGCCTAAAATTAGGTCCTCAGCAAACAATACAAGACAAATGCTCACAAGGGTTGTTTTTCAACTATTGCAATACGTAGTATTTCTACAAGAATGAAGATATTTGAACAAAAAACAAATTTAGAAATGTGAAACGCTTACTTCATCTTTTTCACTGCCGGCATCAATAAGGCTCTGTTGGATGGCATACTGCAGCAGGTCATCTTCATCCTCGAAGGTGGGCTGCCTTCTATCCTCATCTCCTACAACAACAAAAATACAAAATAAGAATGGTAGCTGATAACAGCTAATAAAAAATAATTTGTATGCATTGCGATAACGCAATGCATACAAACAAATCCTCTGTAAATTATCCGGCGCGTATAAAACAGTTTTCACCATATTTTGGTACTTCTGACTGCAAATACAATGTTCCAAAGATCAATTATCTCCATATAATCCACAAATGTGTAGATCTGGTAAGAATTCAATTACAGTAAAACTTCGGTTTTACGTCACCCCAATTTTACGTTTTCCCACTTTTTACATCAAAAACCCGCGGTCCCATTTTTTTTCTATATATTGTCATAAATATTTTCCCCAATTTACGATTTCAAAAAATTCCTGTCCCTATTTTACCTCAGTTTTTTTAAACCCAAAATTAGAATACCTGGATCGAACCTTTTTCCTAAGTCAACATTACGTTACGTCACCATAAATTACGTGATAATCCGCATAAAACTAGCCGCCGCGAGAGTAAACATATGCATGCCTTCGTACCATAAGTTACTTAATGTTAGAAATAGAACTAATATTAGAAATAGAACTAATAGTACCTCCAACTACTTGTGAATGGTATCACCAATTTGAGCTAACTGGGTGTCTCTGTTAAGGAAAAAGCCCGGGCCGACCATCAGAGGATGTATCAGAGGAGAACGTGTGAAATTGAGTCCATCATTCTGAATAACTCTGTGCGAGCAGCAACAAAGCACTCTGTTCTAAAGCAGATTCATTGATGCTAATAATGCCAATAATTAAGTGTTAAGTGATTCTATTCAACAAGGCAGATGTAAGCGCAATAAGGAAGATTAAGAAAGGGACCCTTAGATGGTATGAACACGTAGAGTGGGTAAATGGAGAAAGAAGCACCATGAGAATATACAACGCGAAAATCAATGGTAGAAGAAGAGGGAGACGCCCAAGGAAGACAAACTAGCATCAAAACATTAACTCACAGACTTTACTTCACCTTGAGTGTCGATTAGTTCAACAGAATTATGTATAATTTTTTACATTGAAGATTACATTAATGAAACAAAGGTTAAGTAATTACGGAAACTACCTTGTACTCGGTATTCCGGGGGAACCTGGAAGACCTCGTCATCGATGATGCAGGTCTGCCTGTCTCCCTCGCTGAGGCAGGACACGTGCGGGATGGGCTGATCCGCTGCGTAGATGTTACCGAAGGTTATACGTGCATTCAACACGTGGAACAGGGGAATCTCTGAAAAAAAAAATGCAGACAAAATTTATGACAACAAAATAATTAACCGTTATTTGTAATATTTAAAAACAAGTAAAAATAAAATAATTTACACTAACTCCACACAGGAGGTCCTGAGAAAAATATTTCCCGGGGGGAATAAAAATAAGGGCCTATGTCATCCTTGTGGATGCTGTGTGGAGGGTCATTTTGAGGAGAGGAAGGAGTGAACATCGGTTTTGAAGAAACCCATTTTGTAGGAGGGAGGAAATACAGAGGCCGGTAAATCATTCCACAGCCGAGCTGTTGAACTCAAAAACAAGTAGTAAAATAAACCCGTTCTCAAATGTCAACCGTGTACAAATGTTGGGCGCTCATTTGGCGTTTTTCCCAATTATGCACCGGGCCGAAGGGATCTATGACGCCAGTTCCTCAGAGCATCTTCCATTGAAATACTAATAGAACAAGGACAGCATTCCCACCTAACGCCTGTGCTCTAAAGATTGCAATCCGTTTGTTAAGATAGGGAAATCTATCAAACGGACGGCTGTTTCTGCAGAGTCAAGGGTTTTTTTTCAGATATTTTGGGGCTCCAGACCAGAGGTGATTGCCAGAATCTAACAATAAAGCTAAAAATATATTTATATGAAGCAGGAAATACTCTCAAACAGTGAACTCTGGCATCAGGACGTTTTAACAGTACGTTCTGTCTATAATTTCTAGGTCAACGCAACTATTTTCAGTTTGCAACATAATTTTCATCATCAAAATACTAAAAATAGATATATCCATTTAATAAGTAGACATATTTTTTGCCTCATGTTTCAACAAGAAAAAAGAGTGCAGAAATCTCAGGTAAAACCGGGTAGTGAAAATATTGTGTAAATATCACTTATTTTACCAATCTTGACAGGAAATCCTGAAGGCAACTGCATCTGAATGAAGTCCTTAAGCTTTGCAAAGTGCGGTGAGGACATGGAGGCCATCAGGTCGAGGATTGGCATTATCTGTTCCTGGAGCTGTAACACAATACAGCACAATTACCATCATTAAAACTTCTGGCATGCAGGGTAGGCACAGCTTTTCAACCTGTATGGACTCCACGCAACTGCTGGACAGATAGGGTGACTAATGTAATAGAGGTTCATCAATGAATTTTCAAAAAATGTATGCATAATTGTAAATACAAAAATAATAAAATTCCAATATCTTGGGTAAATTATTAGGAGTAAAGAATACAAGAATAACTTACTGAAAATCTAACGGAAGATGCATTACCATTTGCCTTTAAAGTTTACATAAATTTTGAAGTTACAGTCTGCAGGGTTTGCTCTGATCATAACCCACTTCCGATAGGAGAGGCATGTTGCATCGAAATACCGGTAAAAAGCCACAGTGTAGTTACTTACCTGAAGGGGGTAGGATTCGCATAGCCAGAGAGTAGCGCGGAACTTTTGAATGCGCGTGTTAACCTCGCGCGGCCGACCAATGTCACGCCCCTCCAGATCCTCGCTGCCAAAGTACTCCTCTGGAGTGATGTTGCAAGGGTTGCCAACGGAGAAGAACTCTTGCTGTTGAAATAAGTATGAAGGTTAAAGGATGTTGTAATAATCTTGATAATTCTTTGCATGATGAACTGTAAACACCACCATCTGTAAGATTCTGATCTTGTCCAATCATAATTTTTTATGATGGTGCATGTTTACTAACTCCAGGGGCTGTGCGAGGAGAGGCTGGACCTACTATGAACGGATGCCGCTGACGTAGCGCAAGACAGGAATGCCCGGAGGGGCCTTGTCGATGCGATGGGTCTCCGACCCGAGTAGGAGAAGGGGAAGAAGATGTCATGATGGATGTTTATAATAATATATTTACTCAAGTTCTTATCCTTACAAATAAAGAAGCGCAACAGAAAAGAAATAATTATAAATATGTTATATAAGAAACCGGGGAATTATAAAAATAATGAAAAGCGCCAATCATATATGATTTTACCGCAGGGAGAAGGTTAAATTGAACTTTGTACAAAAACGATACACACATATTTTTAGAGTAAGATCGTAAGTACATATTTAATTTATCATGCAAGAAAATCATCCTACGGTTAAAGTTGTAATAACAAAATGCGTAATACTGAGATGGTGCCCCAACCACAAAGGAGTATTCCTTATAATAAGCCCGTAGGACAAAAGAATATTGGGTTGCCTATAAATAGGTAGCTGGACAGTGTGGAGGCCAACACATGAACTCAGCACCCGAATAAGGAACTGGAGACACACAATAGGAGACCAGCAGGAATGGAGGCATTGTCTACAGATGGACAAATGCTGTTTAAGACACACAGATGGTGATGTTGACAGAAGCAATACAATTCAGAAAAAAATAAAATAATAATAACATACCCGATTCTGCAATGCATGCGAAGAATATGAAGAATATGAAAAAAATAAAACAAACAGCAAATTAGGAAAAAAAAAGATTCAATGAATGGTAAAGAAAATAAAGCAAAAAAAAAGAAAGGCATCTACCACGACCGCAGTATAGACATGCCAGCAGAGACCAAAATCTTGCTTCTAGTGGCAAGTTCTAAATGGCAGCACCGTGTAAATGATACTACCACGAAAGTGCATGTAAATAACTACACCAAGTATGCTTGTTACAGTACCGAGGGAGTGGCCTGGTCTTGGTCCTCGAGGAGCGCACTCCGCTCCTCGTTATCGGCCATGCCCAACAGCGAGTGCAGCGGGGTGCGGGGCCCCCGGGCGCGCGCTTTGTCCCCCTGCGACAGGTGCTCAGTGCGGGTACGAGTCACTAGCTCCACGTTGGACGCCCCGAAGACCTTGCAGGCCCAGCCACCCACCTCCTCCGCCTTGTCGGAGCGCCAGCCCCAAAGTCCGCTCTTATTTCTGGAATACATCATAAAATAAGAATCAGTCATGTAACAAAACCACCAATGATCGATCGGGTAACTTTTTCAAAAAAATTTGATGTTAAATTTTTTTTTTTTTTTAAACTCTGGATCGTAGCTTGGTCTTCCCCCTCCACATCCCCACCCGGCCGAACTCGCTGCGACGCTCAGTGTCGGTTTGGCAGCTGTAAAGAATGGAACTCCCGATCGCATCGCCCGCGAGGTGTGAAGTATGATAAAATGGGCCTTGTTGAAAGTGAAGGCATTGAGATTTTATCATCGATGAACGCGAACTTTATTTCATGTTATATTATGTACTAATAAATTTTATTGCTTATGTTCCTTAAATAAACAAATAATATTACATAAATCGTTTTCAAGTATTACAACTACATACCTACTCACAAAAAAATATCTAATTTATTTAATTTGTAGCAACCCTGTTAGCCATGGTAATGCCACACCCCTGAGGTCACCTTTAGTCAAAAACTCGCTGATTATTTTTAGCACTCGTATTTATACAGCTATACTGTGAAAATATATTAATGAAAAAGTGCCGCGTCCAGGGGCACCTAGCATCAAAACGTCAAGCATCTAAAGAGTTAATTAATCAATGCAAGTTAAACAGATGGCTTAAGTATTTCGCTGAGTGAAAATTATACTTAGTCTCGTCGGTGTCATCGAGATTGTGCGCTTGAACTGAATTTTAACCGCGTGAAAGCGATCGTAAGCCCTCTGGTAGTTTACTTTAAAAATTATTAAATATGACAAAGCATTTGGAATAAGACGATCCAAGGTCCAAACTCAAAGCGAACCAGGCAAATACTCAACATGGATAGAAATTGACTGATGAAGCTAATAGGACTATTAAAGGGACACTGCCACCACACGCAGCTGTTGGGAGTGGAAAACACCAACCGATGCAGGAAATACAAAGAAGATGAAAAAACATTGATTCATCTATTGTGCCAATGTCCCGCTTTAATAGAAAGGAGGCTCAGATACCCGGGAACTATATTGTGGAGCTAGAAGCGATCACCAAGCACCCTTTGACAACCCTGGTGAACTTCATTAAAGGGACTGGACTACAATCTAAGGAATAAAGTGAAACATAGGCGATAACAATAGGCTTGTGGAGTCATTTCTGAAGCTATGTAGACTATCTCCATACCAAGAATAATAATAACAAGAGATTCATTTCTTCAATTGAAAAGCTTTATCAACATGACTGAATATCATAAATAAACCTGGCTGAGCAGTAAGAAAGCCTTTGGAAAAATTTCTTACAACAGTAGATGGTAGTTTAGGTAAGTGGGTACTCACCTTTCAAAGCTAATTTTCTCAGTGTCTATGTAGTTGCAGGCGATGGGCTGCGTGAGGCGCTGTTCTACTTGGCGGGGGGTGGGAGGCGCGGTGGGGGGCAGCGGGGAGGGGGGCAAGCGCTCCGTCCACACCTGCCCACTGTCATGATCCAACTCCATCATGCTCGCCGTGTTACCTGAAAAAGGAGACAAACAAATAAACAGAATTAGTATGCTGTTGACAGGAAGGACTGATGAACCAAAGAGAGACCTACGTTCAAAGCTAGACTCAAAGTAACTGATGATGGTGACATCAGAAAAAGGAGTAGATAAAACAATAAAGGAAGAAATTGCAAAATTATTTCATAAAAATGGATAACATTGTGAAATAAATAAAAATATAGGGATTTTATTTGGTCAATAATAATAATTTTGCCAAGAAGACGACACAGTCCAAAATATTTGAGCAGTAAACAATAAGACAGAGGTCCTGGGTTCGAGTCCCAGATGCGACTGATATCTTTTTATTTTCTTTTATGTTGTTTTTTTTTTTCGGTTTCATGTTTCATTTAGTTTATGTTAATATTATCTTCTCCAACGATTAAATAAATTAAAAATTAGGTACTATCAACGCCTTGGCAATCGGCCGCCTTGAGTGGACTGCTGACACCTGATCGAAATACGAGGCGAGTAGTACAAATCAATGAATGCGAGAATTGAGGTAAATACGGACCTAGGTAATTACAAATCAACATTAGGCAAATACGAAACAACCAAAGTACAGATCAGGCAAGTCGAGGCATCGTACATAAGTCAGGGTATGAGTGTATTAGAGGTGGAGGTGCCGCGAAGAGGGGAGGAACAAAAAGGCATAATAATAATGATTTTGTATCACATTAATGCAAAGCCCACTCAACACAAGTTAATCCTATTAGACCAATGCTGTTGCTAATGTCACACATTGAGACTTTTCCCTAAAATTCACACTGTACGGTAAAAAAATATGTATTCATCATCGTCGGGGAGTCACAAGAAATAATCAGATTAAATCACAAATATTATGTTATTAGCTGTTATATAACACAAATGAGAAAGTATAATACGCAGAAAAGCAAGATGTTTCAAAGATCTTAAAACACTGATTTGACAATGTGGAACAAACCATGTTTACGATCATAAATTATGAGGAAAATTTATTTTTTTAAAACTGGTTTTGGTTGGATTGCGTAATTCTAGAGCATAGGTTCCCAACGGGGGTGGTACCATCCCCCAAGGAGCGTTAGAGAGATCCAAGGGGGCAGTGGTGGCCTCAAGGGCGTGAAGGGCTGAAATGGGGAGCCAGGATAACAAAAATATTTTTAACAAATTTTACTTATGATTTCAAATTTGTCGTAGATATATATGTATATATGTACATCGTTGAAAAAAAAATAAACTTTTAAAACACCTCAGTTCACTGAAATTAATCTGAAAAGGTCAAAAATGAGACTCGTGTTTAGATTAAGTTTGGGGCTATACACACTAAAGGTAAGAATATTGTGTTTGATAGACCTCTCTGATTCTCCCATGCAGAAATTGAAGATATAAAACACACTCTAACGAAGCGCATTAAATATGAACACAACAGGGAGTGAGTGACAATATTGATGACCTCAAACACATTGGAAGTTGGATTGGATTTAATAGCTTCAACTAAGTTCTATGTCATATCAAGAATAATGAAATTTGTTGGGAGGGCTGATGAAAATATAGTCTGAAAGCGGGCGGTGAGACAAATAAGGTTGGGAACCTCTCTAGAGATACCTAACACGCAATTCGTTCCTTGAATGGGTAAATATTTAATTAGCTAGGGTAGTAGTTCCCATAGTGTGCACCTTCCACTGAAGAGCACCGCGAAGCTGGGTTCGGATGAAATCTAAGTATCGCTCGATTAAAAAATTGATGCAGGGAACCTTTAGAAAATCTGGATTTAACAAGGGTGCCACGAATCGAAAAAGGTAGGGAGCCACTGGGCTAGGGGAACAATACCTAAAATGGGCTAGACGCAGCAATCATCTGTCGTATGCAAAGATTATATGAATAAAATACTATATTATTATGTCTATCGTTTACTATTAACTCGTACTGACACTCGTTATGAACGATGGGGCTAGATGAATAGGCTCGCCTTGAGACCTAGGAATGTGTCACTGAGCCACTGTTGACATAACTTTTTAGCAATATATTACTAATGAAAGTAACAAGAACATAAATATTAAAAAGGATATACAAGATATGTCTCAATTAGATAATATCTGGTGATGAAACAAAAAGTATGTCTGGACACAGCATGCGGTTGAGAGGTCAGCGATGTTCAGAAAGACTATAGATATTGATTATACCTTGCCCCTTAAAGATGTATGTCCTATTTCCTCTCTGCCACTGGGAGTCCTCGAAGCCCAGCAGGGTGGTGTCTATCCGCACGTTGGCTCCTCTCTTGAACACCCTGTAGGTGTCGTGCGGGCACATTCGTGATACCAAGGGCACTGAAAAGAACAATAATATAATAAAATAACCAGATTGAATTCTAACAGTGAAGAAGATAGGTTGAAAACAGGTCAGATTTAGTTTGGTTTAAAAAGCACGAGCATGCATCCTGCGTCTCATTTCATTTGTACATATTGTAGCGATTGTGAAAATAATACTGCCTGCATAGCAAAATACATACAGTGAAACCCACTTAAAAGGTTCTCTCATAAGAAGTTTTCATGCTTAAGAATTTCAGTTTTGAAAAATGGCGCAATTTATCCCACATAAGAAGTTTGTTGTTCCGGTCCCTTGGGAAGCCTTATAAGAGAGTTTCACTGTACTCAAATTGACTTTTGAGTAGGAACGGTTGCGGAATAGATTTCTGCCATGGCAAAAATGATAGATATAATTCTGTGCAAATAGCAAGTTCTTAGTTTTGAGATATTGATTACTGAGTTCATTATGGTCCAGCCCTGAGAGCTCCGTTGTAACCACTCGTCTGATACAATCGTCGTTTATTTATTTATTTAACTAAAAATAGAACATATGTACATTGGTTTATGCACATAATGTCTTACACACAATTTTTTTAATAATTAAAGTCGCAATATACAATTAAGAATTACAAATGACGACATTAAAAATTGCACTTGACGTATTTCACTATTTCCTTCTTAAATTTAATAACAGTTTCCTATGATTATATTATGAGAACGAAGGAAAGGTTACAGCCAGCAAAATTAAATAATATTCCTATAAAATCCCTGTGAATATCACTCACTCCAGCTTGTGAATTCCCATTTCATTTCCACGTAGAAGTCAGGTGCGGAGTGCAATCTTGACAGGAGAAGGGGCACTGCCAGAGCGCGGGCCCCCTGGCGCTCCGAGTCCCTTCGACCCACCACCAGAGCCACAATCTCGGGGTCCCCCGTGGAGACAGCTTCTTGGACCACTGGAATATCACACACTCATGGTATTACAACTGCATACATACATAATCAGAAAAATTGATTTTTAATTACATATTTGAGCCCATTTTAGGCTTGAATGCATGTTTAAGCGATTTTATACTTAATTTTGCATATTCTGATTACCAACCACTAAAGATTATCTCAATGAAACAAAATAAAAGTAACTCTCAGAAAAGTAAGTCACAGCAAAAGTCAATACTACAAGACGGGTGACGAATAGACAAACTTTATTAATTGTCAGATATTTACCAGAACTCGAAAAAAAAGGGCAGCAATGATGTTTGTTGAAGCGACGTCATCGAAGAGAAATGTCCATATTTTGTTTGAACCTAAATGTACCAGACGTGTCGGCACACAAACGAACTGTAGGGGCACGCTGATCCCGATCTGCGGAGAGAGGGCTGGGAGGGGAGGTAGCACTACCTACTGTTCCCTCTGCAAGGAGGAACGGTACTAGCGACAAGACCCTTATTTACGACTTTTGGTAACAATATTCTACATATAACAAATGTAAACAAAAATGGCCGTGTCTAAACATTCTGCGAGAGGCGACAACGTCCGATACACTAAATTTAAAATCAAAATAACTAACATCATTTTCTTGTTTTTAGCGCATATTTTGCTATTTTTTTGTTACATATTTTTTTAGTAATAAACAGTACATGGATAAAATGAGCGGTGTAGAGTTTAGAAGGCTTTAGAAAATTATTACAAGGATCGGTACCGATGACATGTCTCTATGAAATGTCTGGTGAGTGACATCATTTACATTTTACTAGGGAATGATTTGAGGTAAAGATAAAACGGTATATGAAAAATGTGTATAGTGTATAAGTGTATGTGTGTATGTGTGTGTGTGTGTGTGTGTGTATGTGTATATGAATGTGTATCTATGTGTCTGAATTGTACTATGTAGTGGAGAGTTGTGAGTTATTAAGTTACGAGTAATGTTTTTCTTAAATGACGGTAGGGAGTCAAAAAATATGTCATGACTTGAGTTGGGACATTTCTAGGACAAGCTGGATTTTTACCTGACCAGCCCTCACGGTTCTCGCAGTTGACATTGGCGCCCCCGGCTAGCAACACGCGCGTGGCTTCCACGTGTCCCAGCGTTATGGCCAGCACGAGGGGCGTGCGCCCCCGAGGATCCAGCCTCTCTACATCGTGCTGAAAATACAGGAAAAAAAAGATAAGTTTTCGACTAAAACAGTTACTAGAACAGTTACTAGAGGTGGGTATTTGGCACTGTTACAACTGTCTCGGAACTTACATGGTCACGAAAAGACGTTTTCACCTTATTTTACTCACCTCTAGAAGTTGCAGGTGAAAAGGAGTTTCTCAAGTGTTAAAACTTCTTAAACTCTTCATGTCCAGGCATTACAGTACACTGTCATATTTTTTTAAAGAAAGTCAAATGACGATACATAAATATGTACAAATGAAAAAGTTTTGCTATCATTATTACAGCGGAAAAATGTTGCTTGTGCAATGATGGAGGACTTGCTGGGCTAGCAGAGGAATTGAACTCACAAAGCCTGGGTGGAAATCTGACGCATTTGACTGATCATCTACTAATCGGTCATTATATTCAATCATTTTATCAGAATATTTCAAAACTAAGCATTTTAGTGAAATTCTTTAAAAGTTTAATCCAGGGTGAAGTACCGGGAAGCCCCTCGCAAGGAGCCCTAAAAGATTACAGACATTAGGAGGTGGAGGGGGGGGGGGATTACCCCATTTCCTCCCCCTCCCTCTGTACTCTACAACAGCCTAAATAGAAGCTAGTCTCACGATCTACTCCATACAATATAGGCCATAATGTGAAATGTACAATACGTGTGGAAAGGCATGTTATTTAGGTGGGTGCCACCAAACATCGCCACCCTAATTTCAATAACATGTGCTTGGGAAACCTTACAATACATGTTGTTTCTCTTTCAAGGTAGGAATTACAAAACCAAATTGCAATAAGAATTTAAAGTTATCATAGCCGTGAGTGATCACAGAAATGTATCTGACATAATCATAGATAATAGAAACAAGGGAGATGTGCCATGAATAATTATTTACTTACTATGAAACCGCACACACAAAAGTGTCACCAACACCGTTCACCCATACTCCAGTAAACCTGTCTATCACGAGTATTTCATAATGTGTATATATTTATGTGTACTTATGTATATAATATGTACTGCATGTATATATTTATATATACTTATTCTCCTTAATTCTCATTTCTTTGTATTGTATGACAAAAATTAACAATAATTAGTGATGAGACGAGACAAATAATTGAGTATTGATTAACCTCTGATGCGCCAGCGTATCCGATACGTAACGCAAAATTTGTATCCGTTGAACGCCAGCGTGCCCGACTGGTAACGCAAAAAACATACTTTCTTTTTGTGGGATTTTCGACCATAAAAAATGTTCGTAGCTTACTAAATTAAATCATATTCATTTGTCAACAACACAATAAATCAGATAACCATTCCTGCTTTTAGTTTTTTGACACGCCGCTCATCTGGATTTTAATACAAAATAACAACTATCAAGTATTATTCCTTGACGGGCACTTCATTTGGGTTTTATTCTGTAAAATCTTATAAAATGTAAGTAAATAAATGTTTTTTTTTTTAATATATATTGTTTATACATTTACGAGTATTTAGCTTTATGGAAATATAATAAAATTTCAAGAATATTGTCGTAAATAAATCGTCACACGTAATAATAAATACACAGCAGGACTTTTTTATAGCTAAAACATTTTTTAAATTAATACTTGGATGATTTGTATAGCGCCGTTTTTGTGAAAAATCACCTCAAGATTTTATTAAAATTTAAATAACTCTAAATTAAAGTGGAGTTCTACAAATTAAGAGAAACGGCTGCGCTGCCTGTTTCATACAAAACGTATTTTTGAATTTGAGGCCAAAATACCCATCCAAATTGAATATGTTTTTTTTTTTAATTAAAGGTTTAGTAAAATCTAGTAAGTATGAGAAGTATTTTATTTATTTTTGTTTTAAATTATGATATAGGCCATGAAAAAAAAAAAAAATTTATAACTTTGCGACTTTGAAAATTATTTGCGGGTTTGCTGTTTTTAAAAAAAATTATCATATTTGCTATGTAAATATGATTACGCAAATAAAAATACAAAAGATTTTGAAAAAAAAACCTTTTTTCAGGTCGATATTTTAAATTATGTACGGCAAATTTGTGTTCCAACGTAAATTGGCCATTTTTAATTTAATTTAAAGTCCACCATAACGCTTATTTTAATAATTTTTATTTTTTATTTTGTATTTCATTATATTTTCAAAGGAGATGGGGTAAAACTGTTTTTTTTACATCACCATTAGCCCCAAATAATTGTTAAAAGTGCCTCTAAAATCGCAAAAAAGCAATTCCTTTAATGGTCTATATTTCCTAATGTAAAACAAAAATGAATAAATTACTTCTAATCCGTACTAGATATTTACTATACTTTTTGATGAAAAAAAAATTCATTAGGTTTAGGTGAGTATTTTGGCCTCAAATCCAAAATTAAGTTTTGTATGAAACAGGCCGCGCAGCCGTTCCTCTTAAAGTGGAACACAATAAATAAAAAAAACCTTACGAAATACAGGCGGACCTCGACTTTCGCACATGATTAGTTCCTGAAAATGTGTGCCAAAGTTAAATGTTCGAAAGTAGAGGGATGTAAAAAAAAAAAACTTTAAAAAGTACATATTAAATAAAAATTATATTCTTTTAATAAACTTGTCAAGGGTTAGTTGTATTTTACTACTTTTTTTCTTTTCTTCATAGAGAGTACTGTAACATGCAGTACTATTATGGATCTCCCTACGCACTTGAGATATGCGTTCTCCATTGGGATCACATTCTTCCATAATATTCAAAAATGTCTCGAGATGCGTAAAAGCTTCGTTCATATTTTTTTATTGTTAAGGTCTTAATGATTTCTTCTGGTTCTTCTTCCTCACTTTCAATTTGTATACTATTTTCGTTCTCTTGTCGGTCCATTAGAAATTCATTAGAGGGTTCAAAATGAGATTCAATCATCGCATTAAAATCTTCACTGTTGACATCTAGGTTTAGTTCGTTCTTTAGGTGAACTATTTCAAGAGTGATGGTTTCTGGAGTGTCATCAAAATTTATGAAATCACTCATCATTTGTGGGCATAGTTGATTCCATGAACCTTTCATTGTTGACTCTTTTATTTCAGCCCATGCGTCTCCAATATTGTTTATTGCGTTCCATATGTTATAATTCTTCCAGAAATCTTTTAATGTTGACCCACCTTCCATGTCAGTTGCCTTGATGGCCTGATTCATTATCGAATGCATATAATATCGTTTAAACGTAGCTATCACCGTTTGGTCCATGGGTTGTATGAGACAAGTTGTATTGGGGGGAAGAAACAAAACATTGATTTCTGGGTATAAATTTTGTAGAGATTTTGGGTGTCCTGGAGCATTATCTAAGATTAATAATGCTTTAAAAAGTAAATTATTAACTTCACAATAATGTTTTACTGCTGGTACGAAATGTGAAGTGAACCAATATTTAAATATGAAAGCAGTAACCCATGCTTGGATTTCCAAATGACTGGAAGCAATGTTTTTATCTTTCCCTTTCAATGCTCTAGGATTTTCTGCTTGATAAGCTAACATTGGCTTCAATTTTATATCACCAGCTAAATTTCCACCAAGAAGCAATGTCAATCGATTTTTAGAAGGTTTATGACCAGAGGCAACTGATTCGTCCTTTGATAAGAATGTACGATTAGGCATCTTCTTCCAAAATAAACCAGTTTCATCTACATTGAATATTTGACTATAGGTATATTCTCCATCTTCAATAATTTTGGACAATGACGAAATAAAGTCTTTTGCAGCATCTTCATCAGCATCAGCTGATTCTCCAGTGAATTTAATATTGTGTAAAGAATACCTTGTTTTAAAATTTGAAAACCAACCGTTACTTGCATGAAACACTGTGTTAGAATCTTCGTTTAGTCTAGCATTGAAGTACTCAGTGGGATGTTTTCTTGATTTTGATTACTTATCCAATAACACAAAGATTTTTCCATTTCATCCATCACTATTCCATGCCTTTTGGAAATAATTTTTGATCATATATTTCCAAATTTTTTTACATATTCTTTAATTTTATCTTTATTCTTTAATATCGAACATATCGTAGACCTGTCTATATCATACGAATGGCCGATTGAAGAATAAGACTCTCCATTTTCAGAGCGTTTTATTATATCCATCTTCGTTTCGATTGTATGAAGTTTATGGGTTCTTGATTTTTTTTTAGCCATACCTACTTTGCAGTTTCTTGGTTTCTCACTCATGTTAAAACGGGTACGAAATATTTGAAACAAAACTCGCAGAACAATGCGAACAGTACGTGCGCTGACGCAAGACTAAACCCGTTGAGATCAGACGGGAGTGTGTACAAATTAGTACATACAAACGCATGCGTTCGAACTCGCTTGCGATCGTATGCCAATGCATATGTACAAACAGAACATAACACTTTTCACGGTACGGACCTGGTTCATATGCATTTCATGCACAGAAACAACTGCACCGAAACAAAACATTTTTGCATTATCGCCAAAAAAAAAAACAATTTACAAAAATGTGCGAAATAGCGAATTGTGCGAAAATCGAATGTGCGAAAGCCGAGGTCCGCCTGTATTCCAAAATCGAATATCAGTATGGCACAGTTTGATTTCATGCTTCTAATTTTGAGGGAATTTTTTTAGCTCTGTAATAAAACCAGCGTACTCAGTTCAACCATCCATTCAGGTGACAATGCACATTTCTCCACTGAACCCCTCAATAAGTCAGCCAAAAAAAACTGAAGCAACAGATTGTTATCAATATAATATTATTTGTTGATTACCACAGATTAACTTGGTTGCCTAAGGAGCAGCACATACTGGTATGAATCATCCGTTCTTTCATACGCAATAATTAAATAAATACTATACAGGAATAATTGCGATCAATAGTGAATTGAAAGGAAACTGATGTCGCCAATTTACATAAGATCTTTCGACTCCTAGGCCCCAGACAGGACAATGAAATTGATCATCTTTTTAAGGGCCAGCTCAAAAAATGGCCCTAAAAATCACTCTGCAGTCTGCTAACTCAAGCAATATTACAAATGATTTACCTGTAATTTCAATGTGGGTAGTTAGGAAAATGTACAAGGTTTCAAAAACACAAATCCTCAAACTGTAATCTTTTAAATTCTATTAAATATATACAATAATGTCTGAAGCAGGTGGAGCTTAAAAACCAGTGAAGGCAATTTTAAATACATTATTAATAATAAATAATAGGTGTTTCATATAGAATTTAAAATATTACAGTTTGAGGATATTCGTCTTTTGAATCCTTATATATTTTCCTTACTAGCCGTATAGAATTAACAGAAAAATCATTTGTAGTATTTCTTGCATTGGCAGACTACAGAGTGTGTATTTTTAAGTGCAGACCATTAAGAAAGATGTTCAATATTTTAAATTTTTTGATCAATTCCACGCAAAGTAAGCGAAAATCGACCTTACTTTAGACACACCCACAATGCACTTCTGTTATTTGATCAAGCGGTCCAGAGTTTCGGGTTTCCACTGCTAGCTGAATCCTTCACCCCTCAAGCTACATTTTACGCTTATTATGATGGTACTGTTCGACCAAATATAAAAGAACGTTCCCTAACGTCGTCTGGAATGAGGCGCGGTGTGGGAGGCGAGTGGAGTGTGACAAGCCACCAACAAACTAGCGAACTACTAATAAATCACACCCTGTCTACATACAGCAAGAGTGTGTCTGCGCACCGTCTTTTGCTTGCGGTCTAGCTATAGTATTTATTTATAAATTAGGAATGTGTCTTTCTTTTAACCTTCCCGTTGCCAAGAGGGGTAGTCAAAAATTACTCTCCTCAATGTATTTTTTATAAATAGAAATTTTAATTTTGGAATTTTATTTTTGTATTCCTATAAAACCTATAAACAAATAATCTATAATTAAAAAAAAAATAAGTACTAGATTAAAACAGATATGTAATGTGTATATATCATTCCTTGCCACAAATAATATTTCTTGAATGCTGGAACCATACCTGCAGCTACACGTTTCCGCCATTCAACTCACACAGTGGTGAGTGATGCACGCCATCTCGCTCACTGGCGCTATTACCAAAGCTGCGTGAGGGGTAATGTAATCAGCCAATGGACCACCAGTATATTACCTTACCTTATTATAATAATAATAATAATTGGATGATTTGTATAGCGCCGTTTTTGTGAAAAATCACCTCGAGGGCGCTGTACAAATATTACTTGCTATTCTTTAACTAATTATGTACAGACAGATACAGAAAAACATTAATAATTAATTATCTTTGTTAGAAAGCTTTAAATGATTGCTTACCCACGTTAAATAAAACAAATTATTTGGGGTGTTTCAGTTAAAGATTATTTAAAAACAGTATTTTCTCATTCACAATTCTGAATTGAATACTAGAATATTATCCGTATTAAATTCGTCTGCTAGAAGATGTCCGTGCGAGGTGGGAATGTGCGTATGTCGTGTCTGGGGTGACACTGACAGAAACACAGCATAGATACCTATTACTAATGTGTTGATGTAGCAGGTTGTATGTATTTTTTGGCGAGCGACTATAGCGATATACACTCCCCATCCCCTTACCTGTTTTCGATTCCCCTTTCCGCCCACTCACAAAGTGCAAGTGCGTTAACGTTGAATAAGTCCGATTTTTAAGCAAATAAAAATCTTTTCAGCAGGCATTCAAATTTTATTGTATACTTCAACACATTCCCTAGGCAGGATAAGGGACATTTTTTTACAAAATGGCATCCAATTAGTCACAAATATTCTTGTATGGCTTATATTTTCTGAATTAAAACAAAAATATATAAAATACTTCTCATCCTTACTGGATATTTGCTATACATTTGATTAAAAAAAATTATTAATTTTGGGTGGGTATTTTGGCCTCAAATCCAAAAATAAGTTTTGTATGAAACAGGCCACGCAGCCATTCCTCTTAAGGCCGTATAACCACCGGTTTACTCCTGTTTCGCGAGCCAACGTATCGTACAGCGTGGTTCCAATGAAATTATTGATGAATTCTAGGTTCAAGCATTTTTACCGAATAATTTTTCATTTGTGTCTTGGGCATGGAAGTGCGTAAACATGAAAAGGAAAATATCCAAATATATAATATTATGCATCCACCGCGATTTATTTCATATAAAATTTGGAATAATATGTACCTACATTCAAAATGGAAAAGCAGGAAGGTACATTTTTTGTTGTTAATTTTACAAATAGCGAAACTAAGAAGAAAGTTTTTTGATTTGATAATAAATATTTATATTAATAAACAAAACATATGATAATATTTTTTTCTAATATTATTTTAAAAGAAAAATAATAATAACAATATTAACCGCCCTACCCATACGAACGTATGCAATACGGCTGCTATATTATCGCCCAAACGCAACAAGCCGTATCCCGTACGTTCAGGTACAAAAAAAGCTATACCCAAAACCCACAAAACATTTGAATACATCAAGTTTGTTCCTGCTTTATCTCGTATAGTATTTCAACGGATGGGTTCAGATATTTTCGTCTCTCCCTTACAAGTTACGTCAATTTATTTGTTGTTTTCCAAATGGCAAAACTAGACAAATGGTTTTTTTGATATTATCATTAAATCAAAAAACATACATATTATGTAAAAAAATAATTTTATTGTTTAAAATAAAAATAAAATCAAAAATTAATATTAAATGACAAGCAATTGAAGACTTCATATTTTACACTTTATTTAATTCCGCCATTTTGGATTTTGAACACGAATATTATAAAAATAATAAGTGTGCTCTAAGGCAGTCATATTTTTAAACACAGGTCATATGTTTTGGCTAATTTAATTAATATATACAGTTTTTTAATTAGTATGAAAAAATAATTTTCGCTTTTGATTTGTATTTTAAATACGTATTTGTTTAGTTTTGGCGTAATTTTAACTTAAGTTCATGAAAGAAATTAGGGTATTTACGATCAAACCATTTATCAATACGGATATTATAATAATGTTAATACTCAATACTATTACTATTCTTAGAGTTGAAGTTTCTAAAAAGGTACATAATTTTTTACTTATGTTTAGTTATGGTTTACCATGAATAGAATATACAATTATGTACGGTGAAGCTCATCTTTGTTTTGACATATGATATTCTAACCTCAAAACTCATCAAAATCGACCGGTTATAGATTTAGAGTATTTTTGCGGGCTTTGAAAAATTGAAACTTTGAAAATTATTTTAACTATGAAAACTAACTTAAGAAAAAAAAAAGTTCTGGAGTTCCTTTTTGTGATTATGATTTATTTAGAATAGGCGATCTATACAGGGCTCAAGGTTTGCATCGCAGGTGTGCATTTGTGCAAATAAAAATCCATCAAAATTCTGAATTCTTGTAAAAAAATCAACACAGACCTAACCATTCTACAAGAAGAAGAAATGAAATAAGACTTCCCTTTCAAAAGAAAACAAAATCGCAAAACTCATTACTACACAATGAAAACTCATTGATGAGGAATGAACTGTGCATGATTTGAATGATCAAAGACTCGACAGAATTCAGAACTAAACTTAAAACTGATATTTTCAGACAATCATATCCATAAATGGAAGAAATGCACCAGTAAATTGCTTAGCTAGGCTAGCCGGTTAGTGCTTACCTAAACTCACTTACAGAAAAAGTAAAAAACGCATCGGTGCGCAAATGCGTCCACAGCCCGTAATACTGTAAATAACTAAAAAGTGTCAAAAAAAATAAAAATGTCAATATCCATTTAATATTTTTGCAATAGTAAAAAATCTGACTGAATACCATTGATTCGTTCGGACTACCCTATACATATAAAGTACATGCATTATTAAATATATCGCTAATCAATTTTTTTCTACAAAATATTAATTCCAAAAATGTTTTTAATGTTGTGACTTGTGTTTTCTGGTGAAAGATTTCTCATTTCGCCTTTTTCCGTAAATTTGTAACCAAATAATTCGTAAAAAATTTTGCTAATCAGAGCGCCGTGAAAACACGTCTACCCGCTGCCGCCTCTGGGCAGCTAGTGGCGATTTGACCAGTGTAAATAAGTATCGCGCTAACTAGATAAAATGGGCAAATGCGAGTTCCTAAATTTATTAAAATATTGCACTTTTTCAATTATTATTTTTTTTCTAAATATGTCAAATTATTTAATAATATTTAAGTACAGAAGGTGAGTAAAAAATTCTGAAATATATCGATTAGTACGTGCGAAAATAAATAGACAAATTGAAGGAGTTTCGTAGCAAAACACGTGCTCGGATTTTTTATTAATGATTTTATTTAAAGTAAAATTGACTTTCCGAAAAGTAGCCAAGCTAGATAATGTATTGATTTATAATACTGTATCATTAGGTGTTAAGAAATATGTGTGTTTTATAACAAACGTTTGTTTGAAAAATTTGCGCAACGACCAACGGAAGAACTTTATTACATAAAAACATATTTATAATTTTTCAAAATTTCAAACTTACTATGCTATATAAAATAACAATCTTTCAAAATCAACTTATGTTTTTTTGTGGAAAAGAGTCGACACGTCTAGAATTCCTTTAAAAAATTACTATTTTTCAGTTGTGGCTGGTTATATCGCCTTAATTCATTTCTCAATGCCCAGGGCGAATTGGTTTGTCATTAGACCCAGCACAGCCAAGCCGTCAGTTTCAGTAATCCGGCGAGAATTTCCAAAGTAATTAGGTAAGACTCTTGGGGTGCATCGATGTTATACTCGGTCAATGGAAGGTTGCCAAGTGATTTCATAGTTTATTTTCTGTGGTTGAGCGTCAATCACTCACTTTTAGTCAGTTATTGTTTGGCGAGTAATATTGTGTTGAATCTATTATTTACTACATGAGATTGTTATTTTCGTGTTATTTTTTATATGCTATATCCAATACTAGCACAATTTACAATGCATTTATAATATTTTTAAATATTTATTAATTTATTTTTTTTCTTTTTATTATTATTATTATGTCATTTTGTTGTTGAATTAAAGGAATGAATTAAATGAATAAATTCACAAGACATGTAGAATGAGACTGAATCGATTCACTACTGCGAATAAATCTGCCCATGTCTACTACATCGTATCATAATATGTGAACACTTCAGTACAGGTTTTCCTAGAGAGGCGTTCACAATACACTATTACCTATTAATAATTTACAGTACATACACATCATTCTATATAATAAAATATTGCTTGTGTTTAAAAATTGTCAGTAAATAAATAAAAAATAAATAAATCTCTTCAGTGAAAATAAGTAATTACTTTATATAATATTAATTAGCAGTAAGTTTGGTGCATATATATGATCTAATTATGTGCTATATTAATTGGAGGTAGCTAAAACCCGGCTTTTGATCAACGGAGCGAAACAAATCTATAGCACGGGTGTTGTGAAATTATTCATTTATTCTATATATTTATAACTACTGTTTAATTATTGATGGTATGGTTTTCTAGAGATTTTTTAACTATTGTTTAATTAGACCGGTGGTATGGTAGGTACCGTAGATGGAATAGAAACAGAGAAAGATATGCCAAAAACACAAAGCAAAGCATTAGTGAATTGTTAAATCATTGATTCTATGGTCTATCAATTTACATACATATCTATAGAAGCTTTATTTGATTACTAGCTGATGTGTACCCAGCCTTGCTCAAGTAAAATGATTGATTTGATAGCGAAAGTAACTATCTCCAAATAAAGAAACATGCATTTTAACATTTTATTTCATTCCAAATGTTTATTTTTCTAAATATATCTAAATCATAAAGTTCTGAAGTAGGTACCTACTCGTGGTTTCCATTTTGAAAATATTCTACCAAAAAAAACCTTCTTCTTTTGAATATGCAATCTGTGCCTAACCACAATATTATATGTATGGATTAACCTAAATAAAACATGGTGGATTCAATGTTTTTCATACTAATTTTAAAACGTTATAGCAACAGTTTTACATATTGGATTTCATTCAAACTACTTTCTAAACCTTCCCGGCAAGAATAAAAACAAACTATGCTATTTTCGGTGAAACCGGTCCAGTGATTTTCGAGAACATCGAGGACAAACAAACAAACTTACATTGATTTTTATATTTATAGTTTTTTTTAATATGTTTTCCTACTATTTTAATAATCATTGGTATATTTCTTGTCTGGTGTTCTTATTCAAAACTTTTTTAATCACTTATGTTTGATTTTTTTTTAAATTATTATTTGTTGAAAATCCAGCCTATAAAAATATTGTAAGTTTGATGTGATTTGATTTGAATGTGAAATATGAAAACATTGTATTGACAAGGATTTTTATTGCAATTTAGTAATTTCAGTTTGGGTATTTATATAATTTTGAGTCAAATTTAAATCCAGCGTGAATGCGTTACAACTGTCATAGGGACTGTCTGTACGGTGTAAAGACAGGGAAACTATATCACCACCCGGCTGGTCAGTTTGTGAGGCGGGTCAAGGTGGGGGCTGTAAGGAGAGGTTTATTAATGCGGGCCTTGAAGAGGATAAGATTATATGAAGGAGGAGATGCTGGTAGCTCGTTCCACATGCGAGCCACCTTACACAAAAATGATTCAGAGAATCGACCCGTTCTCATGAAGCCGACTTCAACTGTAAATGGGTGCTCCACTCGTGTCTGTCGAGTTTCACATACGCGCACCGGTGCACTGGGGATCAACGCAGCTAGTTCTTTCGAGCAAGCTCCATTGAAATACCTGTAGAACAGACTTAGCATACCGACATTGCATCTATACATTAAAGTAGGCAAACGATCTCTTAGCAAGGGGTTGTCAATCAGACGGACCGCCCTCCTCTGCACAGTCAAGCAAGTTTATCAAGTAATTCGGAGCTCTAGCCCAGAGGTGGCTTTCAAATTCAATTGTTGGATGTACGTGAGATTTGCACAGGGTTGGCAGCTGGTCACTATTGAAGAATCTACTAGCCCTATACAAGACGCCCAGTTTTTTGGAAGTCAGATTTACTCGGGCTGCGATGGGGCCCCGATACTTGAGCCAGTCTGAAATACTTACACCAAGCATTTCAAAATTTGAAAAACAGGTACAGGATTGGAAATAGATAAAGATAGATTGGAATAGAAAAACAGGTACAAAAAAATCAACATCATTTGACGGCCTCCATGGTCGAGGGTTAAGGCTCTCGACTACGAATCCAAAGGTCGCGGGTTCAAATCCCGGCATGCGCTAGTAAATTTTATTTAATTAATTTGTGCTGCTTCACAACTAATGCATTTAAAAATAATATATAGTATATTTGCACACGTTCCAGAGTGGAAGATACTCTCAGTATCGCCCAGGTGAAAGACCCCCATTCAGAATTCAAACGTTGCTTGAAATGGCTTTTAACCGTGTTTGGTGACCAGATCTGAATAGCCAGGTATTTCCCCACCTTCCTCTTCCCCTTCTCCTTCCCCTCCCAATACCTTCAGCCTCACAACATTCCCCAATTGGGGATGCCATAGTCTCACTGGCTCCAGACGGTTGGGAGTAGTTGGGACTCTTGTGCGGTACTCATATAAAAAAATATATTTTTAAAAAAATCATAAAACACGTTAAAATGCAACAAAATAAAATATTATGTCTTTGAGACATTTACTTTTAACCTTTTACTAATGTTTACAAAATTTTGACACATGAAAAATCCGACTCATAATCACAACTAACTATGAAGATTTATACACGATCAACGAACAATTATAAGATTTGAAATTACATGTGGAATGCACATTTGGGATGTCAAGTGATAATCATGGATTAGAAGTGTCAAAGTGTTGCACAAATTGTTTAGGTTGGTTATCTCAAAGGAGCCCCACTCGCCATATCATGTTTCTTTATAATGTGAATTTAAACGGATTAATTTGACATAGAACTCAGTGTGCACAATACGTCTCATATTACAATAGTTAATATAAATAAAATATAAAAAAAAAAAAAACAATCTGATACCTGGGAGGTTGTCTTCATCACTAGGCGGGATACGGAAACTTAGTGCAAATATGTAAGTGTAATCAAATATGTAATTAAGGATTAAAATAGAAAATCTTACCAATTTTTTGGTTATCTCCTCTTGCAGCTCCTGATAGGAGTTATTCCACACGAGCCAGTGCAAAGGGAACTCTATTTTGATCTGTTCTGCGGTAGCCATCACGACATTTCTTATACCAGAAATAATTATTTAAATACTAGTTACTCAATAACTATTCATTATCTGGTCATTAATTCGCACGAACAGGGCATTTCAACTAACACCGCCATTCGAATACTAAAACATTAGACGGTTGACAATTTTGACAGTCCTTACTGGCCTTCACAAATGATTAGAGACGATTTTGCCAACTGCTAGCTGTCATTCGACGGAATGCCAACCTCAACATTTTACGATATTTTATTATTTTGAATGTAGGTACTAAATTTGAAGCTTGGGGCTAGTTGTGGAAAAAACCAAATTTTACATTTTTACAATGCAAATATCTCCTCTCTGTCATCTGAAATTCATTCTTACCGCTGCAATGACGTTTGAATCTTCTTGGTGTCACACATTCGTTTCTTACATTGATATATTATATTTAGATAAGGCACGAAGCGAAAAATTATTTCCGTTTAGTTAAGGGTAAGTTCTCTCGACGCCTGTCGTACTGCATTCGTTCGACGAGAGTTTAGCCCCCCGCCTTCCCCTCCCACGCACTGTTCTGGCATGCTCATAGTGGAACCCACTTCGACTAGATATTATATTCGCAATGGCACCTCTAATTGTATAAGTTTCTTAGACTATATTTAGGAAAAGTTGGTAGACTTTTAGGATACATACTTTATTGAATATAGAGATTACCCCCTCGTAGATCAATCTGGAAAATGCACATGACCACCCTTTGAATGTGTCCGAAATTACATATATTTTTTGCAATGCTGGATTCAAACCCCCAATCTCCACACTTAAAAAACAAAATATTTTGTAGATCATTATACTATAGAACGGGTGGACAAAACGGAAAAGGTGGCAGTACCCTTTCGTACTACCACACAGTGCGCTGGTAAAGCTTTATGGAGTCTTCATGGCAATAGCAAAGATAAATAAATAAAAATTATATTAGGTATCCTAACTGTTCTTTAAACGACTGGAGGCAAAGGTCATGTGACACCCATTTTGGCACCAGCGCGGTTCGAGCATTTCTTGAATAAACTACGTCACCATTCGACTGTCGACCATCACCTCGCGCTTGTCGAACAAATATTTTCACTAGAGAATCAGAAATGTGCCTCGTGCACTTTAATAAAATACCCAAAATAATAATTGTTTATTTTGCTTTCATAATATGTATTCCTCCATGGTATTATAATTATGTTGCTTGATTACAATATTTATTTATACATGGCAAAATTTTATCTAGAAATATAATTTCTTGGCGAAAACCTATTAAAAAATGCATAGGAAATATTGTATAACATGCATAGAAAACATAGTTGTTTTCATTTTTTTATTTTGTGACACAAGTGTCCCAACTGTCCGGAGTCAGGGGGACTACATCCATAACCACGACATTCTCCAAATTGGAGGATGTGGAGGCCATAGGAAATGGGGGAGGGGAAGAGGAAGATTGGGCAAGTACCTGGCTATTCACATATAGTCACTAAATATAGCTTAAGCCATTTCAAGCAACATACCAGCGGATCCCAAGTGGCATCCCAACTCCCGGGTATGTTATGTGACTGAAGGTAGTGGTGGTACCTTACTATGACAATCTGGTCACTAAACATGACTAAAGCCATTTCAAGCAACCAGGGCGATACTGAGAGTAACTACTGCTCTAGAACTAGGTGCAACTAATCAGTGACGTGCATTGCTACTTGACCAAGGATAAGCTGTAGCTTTGCAGGTGTTGATAATCACCATTCATCTTGAAACCCCGATTGTGAGATTTACAAGGTTAATTGCAGGTAAAAAATATTAAAACTCTAAGGTATGTAGAATAACATGTAATATAAACACAATGCCGTTTAGACTTTCTCATAATATTGTTGATCGTTTATCAATTTTATTGCCGGTTAAATTATTAGCCAACAGGCTACCATGCTGACACGTCGGTTCTTGTCCGATCACCGAAGTTAAGCAACATCAGGCGCGGTCAGTATTTGAATGGGTGACCCCTTCGGAACGCTGTGTACCGTTATTATTATTAATTTCGTTCCAAAGGATCGATCCGCTAATTGAAAGTTGGAAGGATTGGCTTTGAAATATTTCCACACATGTCGGTAAAAACAGATGATATATGAAAAAGTATAAAAACAGAGTCACCGGTCAGTGACAGAGTTGGCATCACGTTTGGGTCTCACCTAGGCATCGCGAGTTCAATTCCTCGTCTAACAATTCCTCCATCAAGACATAAGTAACATTTTCCGCTTACTGTGATGTTAGTATGAGATTTTTTTTTATCTTTTCAGGTTATTCATAACCAGGGAATGTTTATCTTACTTTAAAACAAAAAAGTTGCAATAATGCTTACAAGGTAATTTCATTGTGAACCTTTTTTTTGCAAAAATTACTTGCAGTAATACTCGATGTAATCCAGCTTCTGGAAACGAAAAGACTGTAATATGGGCCAACATAGGGTTAATTTTTGAGTGATTTGCGTTGCTTTTGCAATGGATCCCATGAGACAAAGCTACAAAAATACTGTCTCGAAGAACATAGTTTTTTTAACATGAGTGGAACCAGGTCGGGTTGCAACTGAAGAGATGAAAATAATTGTTGAAATTGAAACATTTTATTATTATGATTATTACCTAAAAAACTCTTCATGGAAAAATTACGTTTTTAGCTGATTTTTTTTTAATAAAATTTTATTTTATTTTTACCCTCCATTTTCTTGGGGTAAGCACAGCTATTCAGCCTCTATGGACTGCACTCCACTGCAAAAATGTACCTGCCATGTATTATTTTTTTTAATTATGTGTGAAATAATTCGCATAAATTTAGAATTCGACTGCATGACCTATGGGATATATATATATACATATTTGTACTATATATTATAATCTACAATCTACTTATGTGCATGTTCATTAAAAATCTGTTTGTCAAATAAATTGTGCAAAATAAGCTGAATGGTAAACATAATTGAAACAGACTGCATCCAAAAAGATGGAAACAAAAAGCCGATCTCCCAAAAACAAAAAACAACATAATAAATAAATACCTAATTATTATGATAGCAGATCGTATGTGACAACCCTAAATAATGTTGTTTATTAAAAACTTTACGCGGTCCACATTTTGTTGATGCAATTTTTTCCGTGGTATGTAAATTATACAACATTTATAAAAGAATCAATCTAAATATTCGAGTTTTGTAAACGAGCCGAACCTTTTCGTGTGTTATCATTTTACTTAAATTGATAGCTTGGATCAGTTTGAGATATGGCACGGCTACTGTAATAAAGGTGATTGGCGATAAATTCTGCACAATTATAAAAGGACGAATGGATCATTGGTAGATTTGCTTTTCGAAGAGTAAATACTAATACTTTGCAGTGCAATGCGAGTTGCCTGCATACTTCCGGGATTCATTTATTCGCAAATCACTGAAAGGGACCGACCTAGGCTCACCCCTCACACTGCTAAATTTGGTTTCTTCCCCTCGCCCGTTATGGCATCTCTATGTATTCTCTTCTCTGCGGTATTTACTCAACAATTAGTGATGCATAATGAAAAAGACAAACTTTTATAGTATCTTATTTATTATAATATTTATCATGAGTAGCATACTTTTAGGAAACTTTAAAAAAAAACAATTTTTCATTAATTTCAAATCTAAATACATATTATTTGATGTAACCTTGAATGGTGTTAACGATATTTCTATACAATATGTTTACATAATGCTAAAAATTAAATTAATGACAATATTCATTTTGAATACTGCCAGGCACACTCGTATTGATTTATTTACAAAATTAGATTAATTCATAAAATAATAATTACAATTTAATATGGTACTGAGCAAATTCACTTTTTTATCACAGTACAACCGCACGGACATTATCTGGCGGTAATATTCACATGATTAGAATCGACTCAAGATAGAAAACAAATAAAATAAAATAATAAAAAACTGATACCTAGTCCACTGACTTTCAAAGGGTAACCTTTTAATTTGGAATATATATTAATGCTGGTGTGGAGAATGTTGCCAGTTGAAATTATTATTGTGTAGAATGTAATTATTTTTATTTGTGACAAGTGTATGCACTGTCTGCATAACATTCTATGCTTCTTACAGTAAAACTGTTTCATGTGGGGATGCAATTGACTTAGTGTGAGTGATAAGGATTATTTTTTTAGGCGCATTAGTGACTATTACACGTTTGGGCGGTCGCTGAGATAAGCGGTGACCATTCAATAAACATACTGCACTCACTGTAAACTTAGTACACACTCACACTAAGGTTGGGTTATTTCAGCCTGTCACACTTGATTGGCAATCCAATGTGACAGGGGTTCAAACTTCCCAATCTATGTCGATTGCGACCCTAAATGTGTAAATAATGTAACACACAATGAACCAGGAAATAAATATAAGTAACATTATCTAAACTACAGAAATTTCGTCAATCTTGACAAAAAGGATTTTTTTTCGATGAATAAGACTGCACGCTCTGCAGACTGCATTATATCCCTCAGAAAACAACTCTGGATCTGTGCGATTAAAAGAATTTCGGTACATAGGATCTTTCCAGAAAGCTTAAAAGACAAACTTATCATCTGTCAATTTATCGACCACGGGAAAGACCGGTTCCATGTGCTGAGAGAAGTCATAAGTAAAGATTTTGGGTGCGACAAAGCCCCCGTAATGGGGGCGACCCTTGTGGAACAGTCCGGCGCCCGACAGGGGCACGGCCAGAAGGGGCGCGGCGGCCTGGGCGTCCAGGAAAGGCACCGTGCTCTGGGCGGCGTCGGCGTCCAGGTCCGAGTGCGTAAACTCCAGGAACTGGTCCGTGTGCGAGTCGGGCACGGAGCCCGCCACACTTCTGGTTGGGATATCCGGTTTGAAGAGATCCAGGCGGGTCCTGAAGAAGAAAATCATCAGTTTTTTTTAAATGTTTTTGCCCCACAAGAGTCGCAAGAGTGGCAGTGGGACCATGTAATGCCCAACTTTGGAGAATTTTATGAGGGTGAAGGAATTGTGAAGGGGAAGAGGAAGGTTAGGAAGCCTAGTCATTCAGATCTGGTCTCACCAAACATAGCTGTCATTTCAAGTCATGTTTCTCTTCAAAATGGCAGTCTTTCACGAGGGAGATATTAATCTTTTTTTGGATTTTTTTTTGTTTTTCTCCACAAAATGAGTTTTTACTATGAAATAAAATGATCATCAGTAATATGTTTTCATTCGAAAATACAGATAGAATATCGCGAGCATAAAATGAAAAGTGGCCAAGTCAATAGCCCTTTCTGTTGGCAAACTAGGACTGAAGTCCTTTACGTAGACACAAACTCACAGCTTCACAAGTCAAGATATTTTTTGTGAAACTATAAGCCTGCATCCATATGAAAATCCTCAATCTCAATCTGCCAACAAACAAGGACTTTGACTTGGCCACTTCTCGTTGTATGCTCACGAGTCTGGGACTGTAGATATTGTGAATACAAAAATCTGTGGTTCCAAAAAATCATTTGTTCTATGTTAGTTTCTCTCTTAGTCATACCCTTTCATACAGTACATATATTTGAAATTACATCGATTATCAGATTTTCTTTCCTTCCTATCTAGAGCAAAAAAAATTGATAGTTTTCATTTTCCAAATGCTGACAATACTGGCTTTGTGTGCTTTTTTTCCATTAGATTCTATTTAGTCATCACATCATTCAGGTGGTAGCCATGTTTATATTTTGAAAGATGTTTGCCTCTCGATTTCCGCAACCTTCAGATTGTTTTTTTTTTGTAATTTTTGAAGGTATGTTTGCAATGCTTCATTTAAAAAATTTTAAATTGACAATATGTTGAATTTTTTGTATGTTTTTTTTTTTTAATTTTATGTCATTTGAGACCTGATGAAAAAAAAACTAGACCAATATTTTCTAACAATTCTACTAGGCGCATCAAATTTACACGGTCCCGGATAAAACATGAGGTCCTGGGTTCAAGTCCCAGCTGCTACCGTTATCTTTTTATTTTCTGTGTCTTTTCGGTTTCATGTTTCATTTTGAGCGTTATTAATTAATCTCCAATGATTAAAAATCAAGTATTTGTTACCATTACCAGTTTTAAATCGGGTCTGAAAGGGTTAATACAAACAAGCAAGTCATTTGGTTTAATAAAACAATAAAATACCTTGGTTTATGAGTAGCAGCATCAGTATTATCATTACTGATCCATGCGCTCCTCTCCTTGGGCTGGAGCAGTTTCCCGGTCGTAAAGTTGAACGGAGTCGTACGAATCTCAAAGTTCAGATGACTTCCGACCTTGCGCAGTCTGACCCCAGTCAGCAGGTGACCTGCAGGTCCCTCCAGGTCGTCCAGGTCAATACTGCGCTCCTCATAGGTCATGGTGTGGTAATCCCACCCTTTCACAAGTTTGGACGCTCCCAGGTCAATCGGCGTCACCGCCTTCCAGCGGATGCTAGCAGTGTCAATCTTGCCACGGGGCAAAAGCGTGCCTTCGCTTATCTGCAGGTGGATAACCTTGTTGACCTTGGTAAAGCGGAGACCTGTGACCACCCTACTTTCAGGACAATTATGCGATTAGTATATAAAATTGGTACATTTACAACATGCAAACATAACATAATTTTAAAAAATTATTTGCTTTCATTAAAACAATTGGATAATATACATGTAAAGGTGGCGACTGACTTGAGCATTCCCTCGTTGTGAATATTTGCCAAATACTTACACCAATAAACAGAATCCAGCGCGAGATGCGCTCACGACTGTTCACCTGGCAGTGACATGTGCCAAATGGCAAATATTACAAAGGGATTGGCTAAAAAACTGACATCCGGTCAGAGCATGCTCGGCGCTCGCCCACAAGCGGCTCGGCTCGCTGTATTGACATGTTAATATTCTTGATGGAACATGTTCACAACAAGTGAATGCTCAAATCAGCCATAAGGTGATGAATTTAAACTGGTTAGCAGTTGATTTTAAAACATGTTATTTATGACGGTGGAAATATCAATTAACTACTTAATTTGTACAAACTGAATACTCTATTTATATTGTTGGCTTGGCATTTACATAAAAAATATACAGCAGGGTTGTAAATTATTTTTCTCATCTAGTATATTATATACATAATCAAACGGGTTTAGGAATGATCTAATGCAAAGGAAAATTTAATAAATTTAAAGAATGCAACCATAGAGTAAATTCATTTATGTTGCGCATTTTGGTCCGGTTAAATAAGATTGGTTGATAAAGCATGCAACTCAAAGATAATGCACACTTTTGATAAAAGCACATGCATTCAGGCAGAATGGGGTCATGCAATGCAATAAAGCAAAATATAGAGCAAAGACAATATTTATGCACAGTACCCTCTATCTGAAATCCACCACCGCCAACTGAAGAATACAATGAAGGTAATTCTTTGAAAATAAATAAAGACTTAAACTTGAAGAGATCCAGAAATCGAAATGAACAAGAAATCAATCAATGTAATGCCATATTTGATGTTTTCAGAGTTATTGTAACGTAAAGTGATAAATTTTGTAATAAGTACAATAAAATTATGTATTTCAGCAAAATTATAACAAAATACTTGTAAATCAATATGTGGGAATCCATTGAAAATTTGTGCATTTTGTCATGTTATTATGTATTTAGCCCTGTCTAATTGAGATATTTCAAAAGGAAGAAAAAAAAACTTACCCTTTATCTTTCAAAATAAGTTTTGCTAAAGTTTTTGTATTCCCATTGATATTTTTCAGACAGACTTATATGGTCTTAAAATAGTAAAAGGTAACAAATCTAACCTTTCAGTAGGTTCGAGCGTACATGACACTCTTTTCGACGTTCGTTTTTCATTTCTTTTAAAACAAATTTATAAATAACAATATGTACGTTGCATTAGGCACAGATCATTCGCTTATCGAGAAATGGGTATCTATTTGATATGATAATTTCAGTGACAATATTCATTTTGTGTGGAAATGATTGAATTCAACGTACAGTCACCACCTGCATAATGAATATGTCTATACATGAGGGGGTGGAAGACAGAAAGAGGACACTGACTTGTTGTTCGTGTAGTCTGCCTCGGAGGGGAGCATACTGAAGTGGCGGTGGCTGGCGGGCCCCGGCTCGTCGCAAACGCACAGGCAATACGAGCAGTGGAACAGGTCCAGGCGCCACCACGAATCCACCTGCGCACACGTACGTCAATTTCCCACACAGTAGCAAAATCAATCCATTCACATGTGACACACGTATAACATTCAAACTGCTACTGGGTGCGTCAACAAACTGATGATCCTAGGCCCTATGTAAACCCAACCATCACCATGAAAATATCCCACACAATAGTAAAGTTTTCACCATAGATACATTTTATGATGCACGTACACACAATATACATACAACCTGACATTTAAAATTGACGGTGCTGCGATTGTTTAAAAGGTTTTAAATGACAAACACCAAGATGACTCATAGGAAAATTAAAGTATGTTTAAAAAGCGCAAAGTGCATATTTTTTACTTTAACCAAACGGTCTTCAAAAATTAGTGGTACTTTCCGAATGGAGATGATTCTACATCATATTCTAAGACAATTTTATATTTAAACTTTTTTTATTATTTAACATTTTGCAAGGAAGATAATTATAAATAATGGTGATTTTTTTTGTATTTTATTTCAAAATTATTAATTTAAAAGGGTGAATATAATCGAGTTATGTTTCTTTGCCTCGTTTCCATAAAACAAACTGAAAAAATTTGAATGTAAAGAACAAATTTCCAAGGCAAAGTGAATAGATTGTAAAAATTTTGTTCCACTTTATTAAAGTTCTACTTTTTATTTCCAAACTGCACATACTGCTGCTGGCTGCGAACAAAGAAATTGATGACCCTAGCACCTATAAAAAAATCTACTATCACCATGAAAACACCCCACAAAATAGCAATACATTCCGTTCCTATGGGTTGCCAATACAAGTCTTGAGCTGCTGCTGTTTGCGTGTCGAACAAGTTTTGCCACTAGCGTCTATGGGAAACCTACCACCACCATTATATAATATCCCATACAATAGCAAAGTATTCGATTTGTAAATATTACAATTACAACCCAACTCTCATACCGTTACCGGCTGCATGTTATTAAGAGAAAGTGGTGATGCTAAAACCTATGGAAATCCAACAATCATTTCATACTAGCGTAACGTAGATTCTCACCAATAACTGTCACACAGAGAGCCACGCTAGGAAAGACTAGCGGATTAGAAGAAAGGTAGAGTGAATGCACTTTTAAAAAATCCTTACTAATACTTTCACGGAGTCCTTATACTTAAAGTCATGCCATGTGAGTGTCAGAAGTGATTAATTACTAATGTGATGAAAAAGGGAAAAGAAAAATTCCCCCAAAAAGAAATGGAAACGTTTAAGAAAAAAAAAAACAATGACAATTTCAACAAATGCATAATTCTACAAGAAGCTCACAACTTTCATATAAAATATAAGTAATTGCCTACAAACTAAAAATTCATGAAGTTTTAAAAAAGATTTAAATATTCCCTGTTTTCATATAGTTCCCGGTTTTACATGGAAAACGTTTTCTAATGAAAACGCAAAGTATTCGATTCAAACGCATAACTGTTCCTTAACCATTAGAGTGCGGTGCAGCACTTAGGCGCTGCGTTCTTCATTGTGCATTTATCGGTTCTCGGAGAAGTATTTGTTCCATTTGAGAGTGGTGTATTGCGGTTGGCGTGTCTTGACTTAGTTTCAATACATTTTTATCATTTAGTTAATTAAATTTATATACTGTATTTATTGTTTATTCTGTTATAATAAATTGAACTGATATATTTCACTGTTGGATTTTAGTTCTATTGTGGACAATGTATCAAAAGACAGTGACATTATTATTGCCGACGAGACCTTCGATCTGATAAATAGAGACAGTGATGATGAAAGTATCATTATTGGCCATCGCAATAAAAGAATGCAAATACAAAGTGAATTTTCCTCATCTGCGCCCGCTGTAAGAAGGGACTACATGGGCTTTACGTGGAAAAACACAATAATTACGAAGTGACATAAGTTTTATATATTTTTTTTAATATTTTTAGTAGTTGTAGTTTTTTATTAGATACCATCCGTTATATGTTTAATTGCAAAAAAAATCATTAAATTTGGTAGATATTTGTCTAAGTTATTGCTTTTTTTTAATACCATGGTTTTTTCTAATAATACAAAATATCCATAGCAATTTACGTACCTACTTGTAAAAAAAAGCACAGTACTAAAACAGTTAATAAAAGAAGGAAATATCGAATGGAATCAGGCCTATAGTTTTTACTGATTAAACCTACATTCCTTCGATACACATTAGTTCCAAATCTGGTTCCAATAATGGTTTTAAGGCAGTAGTTTCCAAAGGAAATTGGCTCATAGTCGTTCTTGCGGGGTTCTAGTTTTTTCTCAAAAATAAATTAATATATTTTAGGGTGAGGTTAATACGATAAGATTTCATAACCTCACAATTTCCGTAATCAAGTGGGACCATGCTGGACATTTAAAAAGGCTTAAAAAGTTATCAAACTAATTTATTATATATATATATATATAATGTTAAAGTACGCAGCAGACTAACAGATGAACGTTGAAATTCCAATATCATCAGATGGCGTCTATGGTAGGAAAAGAAAACAGACCTTACCGCTGTCATTCATTCACAAGGCAACGCATCTCTATAAAACATGCCAGAAAGGCAAACAGAAAATGTTCATAGCCATAAATATGGGGCTCTCAAATTACAAGACGCTGCATGTACATAGTAGAATAAGGAATATTAATTAATGAAAGTATTCCACATATTATTATATTATTCTTTACTACAGTTAAACCATTTTAATGCAAGCATGATGCATGCAAGCACAATATTTCAAGACCATAATCTATTATACTACATATAGAAAAAGTGGAATGACAGGTTCAAATCTTAGTGATCGATATATAGTATTTTAGTAATCATTAAAACAAGGAATGCATAAAGAAGAATAGAATACATGTACATATGTATACATAATATATACAAAAAGTGTTAAGTGGCTTCCACACGAGCAGGCGGCCCAACACCATGGCTTTTTTAGTATGGGCCGCCCACTCGTGTGGAAGGCCTATTAGCGTCAGTTGTGAAAATATAAGAATTATTATTAAAATTGCATCCAAGCGATTAGCAGCTGCAAAAGTTTTGTGTCAAACAAACTGTGATAACCAAACGAACTCAAGCTTATTCATCCGGGAAACTCAAAATAAACCTTGCTAACAATCAGAAGTAGCTAATTTTCGCTCAATAAGAACTCAAGTTCAAGCCTTTACATTAAGGTGGAGTGAAACAACATAACTTGCCATCAAAGGGAGGTGATTTTTTCCTACACTAGCATGTGTTAAAAAATAAATCTGGGGTGCTTCTAACTCTATAACATCGAAGATCAGCGCCATTTAGTTTTTTTTTACATTTATGCGTTCCACGTTAAATGCAGTTATCTGCCCCGTTTTGGCATTTTGATTGAATTGTGATCATCTGTCAAGAATAACGGTCACGCTTTAATCATCGAATGTAATAGACTTTAAAAGACTTTCACCGATTTGCATTGCGGTACCACAAAATTAGGTTATGTCAATCCCCTCGACTATACATGCAGCTCTTTAGCATTTCAGTGATCGTTAGCCAGGCTGAGAGCTAAAGGATGGGAAGGAGACAGAGATCTGTCCCTCGACTAACTTGTTGTTGACATCGGCCAGCGTCTCACGCAGACTGAAGTGGCGGTCTGAGTTGCTGCCCTCCTGGTCGCAGATGCACATGCAGAAGGAACAGTGCCAGAACAGCCAACGCCACCACGAGTCTACCTACACATGACCAACAACCAACCACCACGCATTCTCTGTACTCCTGGTATCTGATACTCCTCAAACACCCCATAATCCCACACATTTTATACAAAAACATTTCTTCAAAACAACTTTTTTTTAATTATTGGGATTCTAAAACTCTACTAGTAATTATATTTCCACTTATTTATTACAGTAATGCCCTTGGCAGGGTGAACTAGTTCAGGTCTAAAACAAATAAGTGAAAATTATCAATTCAATAATGGTAGTGTTAAAACATGTTTTACTGATTTCAATAATTATATAATGACAATTTATGGCATTTCAATGTCTAATTTGTACTTTATTGCAGCAGAAGAGGTCTCTAAAGAGAAGTGAATACCTATCTAATAAGAAAAAAGTAAATTAGATCCCTATCAGTAACCTCGAGGTTAGATCAATGTTTAGAAACAATCAGGTCATTGATAGGGCTTTTTTTAATTAGGGGAGACCGAGCTATGGCTTTAGAAATTTGTAAATAAATTGTTATTATTAGTCAATGGGTAATAAACAAAAAGTACCTACAACTGGGGTTAATTGGTATTAATTTAAATAATTCATTAATCAACATTAGCTAATATCATTTGCAAATTGACAATTATTGAAAGGTCCTTCGTACACAAAGTTAAGCAAGTAACCAATACCTAAGTTGTGTACTCACATCGCGAGTAACTTGTTGCACACAGTGCGTACACATCGCTACTGAACTCGCGCCAGGTTGAGTCAATTTAGATTTTGAGTAATTATCAACACTTCTTCAATTAGTGCGAATTAAATACACCATTTTATAAATGTTTTGTTCAAACCGCAATTTTAATTAATAAATAAAAGAAAAAATTGGATTTTGAAACATATAGATATTTATTTATTAAAACAGTGGCTATGATTATTTAATTACTAAAACATTCATAAACCTAAGTAATGTCGCATTTTAGAACAAACATATAAAATGTCTCGGCGCCTTGAGTGGCGAAGACCTCGGCAAACTGGTGGCCGGAGACTGGCGTCGCCGACAATGCATGTGCACGAACCTCCGTGCAGTATATATTGCGATAGTCGCCAAGGTACTCTAGTCGTAAAGTATCAGATACTTATGTTGCCTTGTGTACAAAGGGCCTAAATCATGTAAATAAAAAAATTTCAGGCTGAAAAGAGATATATAGTATCCCTTTTAATCAGCCATACTTTTTCCAACGCTGGATGAAAGTCTCTGGAGACTCGTTCTTTGTCATGAAAGATCATAGCAATTAACCACAATTCTTAGACATTAATTTTCTTTTTGGTTAGTCAGGAATTGAACCCGAGACCACCCACCCAGAGTCAAAGCTCTGACCACTACGACATGGAGGTCAGTTTTACATAAATTATTCATTCAATGATATCAAGTAGGTACTAAGGTCGGAAAAAGTAATTTGTACAAAGGTAGGGGGAGTTTTAACCATTATAGTAAAAAGGTAAAAGTATTGAGATTTAATACCTTGGATGTTCCGGTCATACAGCTTCCCTTTTTCCCCAGAACCCTCTGGTTCTCGTACTCAATCCATTCATAGCGCCTCTCACTGCTGCGAGGCTAAAAATCAAAGTCAATTGTGATTATTTTGAATTAAAAATAAATGCTTCATAACAGGAAACTGGCATACTTAAATTTTACCCTTATTAAAAATTATTGTATGAAATTATAAACTTTTTGCGTATTCTGCTATCATAAGCAAAAAGGCAGCTATTCGACAAAAATCGCAAATTTACCTAAATATCAGGAAATGTTCAGAATTGAATAGAGAACATTTCCTCATATTTAGTTAAATTTGTGGTTTTTGTTAAATAGCTGCTTTTTGCTTATGATGATATGATGGCAGTACTTATTATATTTTTCAGTGATAAAAATCTCACTGAGCGGAAATGTAAAAATTAGCCCTGGATCGCAAATAAAATAGTCGTAACTCACAGAAACACCTAAGTGGAGTTAGCAATTGGATGGGGTTTTAAATTAAATGCTTCATCACGGCAACATTTCTCAACAGAAGAATAAAAAGCATTTCAGTGGAATTTCTAAAGCATGCCATTCACAGGCGAACCGATCCGCCGTATCGGTTCGTTCGCACTGGTTTGCAGGCCCATCCGCTCGTATATGAAAGCGGCGAACATTTTCGGCATGGGTTAGGTTGGGCTCGCGATTCGGGCGAATGAACACTGAGCCTCGAGCGCGACCCGTAATCCGACCGCCCCACACTATTTGTTTGCCCAGTGCTAACTGAAAACATTGCGTCGAAAGGTTCCACTGTTTGATCGTCCTTGCCTTTAGTCAAGCTCATTATTAGATCAACTCCCACATGTTCTCTTTAAAAATGGTGGGTAAGTCGGATGAGAGTGGAGGCGACTTCAAGTCTACTATATTGCTTTGTTTATTTTCGTTAAATGTAATATATTGTTTATATAACGTCGCTTCAAAACTTAACAGGTGAATGAATATCATCCCTCTTTTTATTGACTCATCTAAAATAATGTATTTTTATAATAAATAATAATATTTGGATAATTTATATAGCGCTGTGTGAAAAATTAGCTCGAGGGCGATGTACAAATAATTTATATAGCGCTTTGTGAAAAATTAGCTCGAGGGCGATGTACAAATATTTTTTCCAAGGCTCTATCTCGTCACTAACTTTTTATGTGAGTACTACACATAGCCCCAACTGCTCCCAACCGTCTGGAGCCAGTGGGACTATGGCATCCCCAATTGGGATATGTTGTGAACCTGAAGGTAGTGGGGAAGGGAAGGAGAAGAGGGGGAGGAAGGTAGGGCAGTACCTGGCTATTCAGATCTGGTCACCAAAGATGGCTAAAACCATTTCAAACAACGTTTCGACTCTGAATGATGGTCTTCACCAGGGCGATAGTGAAATTATCTACCACTCTAGAACGTGTCATAAATATACTATATTAACATAATATTGTTTTAAATTAATATATTTTATTCTTTTTCCACACGGTAGAATAATTGCACCGACTATAAGAGCAACTTTTGCTTTTCTTGATAAAGAAGGGCATGGTCCGGCCGTCCGACGCACTCCGTAGTCTGTGAACGACTGAGAACCGATTGAAGGCTCGTGTAGTGTATGGGTACGGGTGGATGTGTCCGCGGTCTGACCACCTTTAGTATGATTGAGTAGTGTATGTTAGAAGGTCAACAGTACTTATATCATCTTAAAACATGTTCCATTGTTTGTGTTAAATAAACATAGAATGTTTGTGGAAAATGCGTCTCAATACATTCCATAATATTGAATGGTAATTTAAACATGGCGAGGTTAAGTTGATAACACTGTTGATTCATCTCACTGCCCAGAGATTACATTTCTTAAACAAAAATGTTTAATCCAATGTTTAAAACTGTTGCTATAATGTTTTAAAATTAGTATGAAAAACATTGAACCCGCCATGTTTTATTTGGGTTAGCCCATAGATATAACACTCTGGTTAGCCACAGATTGCATATTCAAAAGAAGGTTTTTTTTTTTTAGGTAGAGGATTTTCAAAATGTAAAACACGAGTAGCTACCCACATAAGAACTATTATTTAGATGTTTTGAAGAAATAAACATTTCGAATGAAATAAAATTATCAAATAGTTTCTTTGTTTAGAGATAGTTACTTTCGCTGTCAAATCAATTATGGCACCCTAATGACCAGCAAGAATTCACAACATTACAACTTTATATAAACCCGAGCAAGGCCGGGTACACATCAGGTAGTAGTATAATAAAAATAGTACAAGATATTCACACATACTACTAATGCGATGCCTGCGCGAAATAACCTACTAAAACAAACAATCCAAAACATCATAAAAGTATTCACGCAACTATCCCCCGGAAATATAAAATTAAAACACTAGATTTCATCCAGTTCCTACTAAACACCCTTAAAAATATGAGTTTCAAGGAACACATTCGGGTGACCCCGGACTGCGCATTGCCTTTAGTTAATTGAACATACTGTCAGTACACAGAGTGGAAGTTTGGTGTTTGTGGGAACAGCGGACTGCCAAATTTCGAGCTTAAAAATGTAGCTAAATAAATATTTATTTCGCAGGATAGGAACCACCATTTTCGCAAATGCTTGCTTTTATGTTCACAAGAATTCATTCATTTGATAAAAACAAAATTTCAGCTAATCTTTTCTTTCAATAGGTTTCAGGAATATCTGGTACAGATAGTCCCCAACGACCGACCATCTGTGAAAGACCATCACTGCAGTCTAAATAAAGCAGTTACCACAAACTTATATGACCTTTTAATCAAAAAAAATTGTTTGTAACCGAGCTTTATCAGAGCAAAATATTGTTACTTGTATAAATTATATTATGTCTTCCTTGTGTTTGGAGTCAATGTTAATGATAAGCTCAAGAAAGAATTTCGATAATTGAAAATGTTTTACTAGAAGTAAGGGAAAACTGAGCTTACTTCGGACACACATTGGTACTATTTTGTGTATTTTTTTGTGTTGGTAAGTGAAAATTCAAACCGGAATTAAATGGCGTCTGGAAAAGTGACAAAATAGAACATGATAAAAGAATAGGTTAGGTTAGGTTGGGTCAGGATAGTTTAGATTTGTTATTTTTCTTCATTTTTCTTCAATGATCTGTTTAGAAAAAATACATACTTTATTAACCCTTTAACAGCGGATAATGTCCATAGACGGGAAACAGTGCCGTGCCACCATTGCGGATGCCGTACATAGCTGTTTTAGTACATATGTTTTATTTATTTAAGTAAAAATAAGTGTCGGTGATAATTTCAGTGTTTTAAAGTATTCTTAAGTAAGGCTTCATTTCAATTTAATTAAATGCCTACTATTTGTTAGTTCATAAACACTGTACAGAGAATAAAACCACATGCCTCGTATTCCGCAGTAAAGGGATTAAATGTTATGGTCTTACCGCTGGACAGATCCACATGTCGGAGTCGATGTACTGGCAGTTGAGGATCTTGCCCTTGCAGGGGGGCTGGCGAGAACAGAACTGGTCCTTGAAGCAGCCGTGGTTCTTGGCGTAGTTGTAGTAGGCGCAGTTCTCCCGGCACGTGTTGTCCGCGTTCATGTCCACCTCGTTCTCCACGTAGCCCTGCAGCAAACGGGTGAGCGCCACAAATGTCTCACCTGCAAATATTAATCATTGTTCAAAATATCAGATACTGATTTGGAACAATTTAAGAGTGCAGAATAACTATAAGATCAGACATCATCTGTTTAAAAGAAAATCATGTTTCTTAAAATAAAAATTATTACAAAAAGTCATGATAGTCTTCAACAATTCCATACTTTTGGACAGTGAAATTAAATGTAAGCTCATTGGCTCTGGAACCAGAGAGTACGAGTTCAAAACCTTGGATGGGCAAATAATTTTAAAAATATACAAAATATATAGTTTTTTTTTTTTACATGCATTAATTAATTAAACTTTTTGTTACATGGTTTTATTACAGATTTATTTTTGCAGATTTTATATCTTCCATTAGAAACATTTGCTTGTGGATGGAAGATGAGTGCATTAATTATCAATGGTTAGGTACTATAATATATGGTACATGTACGAGTATACGAGGTGTGTTCAAAAGAAAGGTGAATTTCGAATTTTTTCGAAAAGTATTTATTTATTCATCAATATCCATTGTCTCCCCTTCAAAGTAATCCCCCTCAGATATAATGCACTTATGCCAGCACTTCTTCCAATCCTCGAAGCACTTCTGGAATGCGCTTTTCAGTATGGCCATCAGCTCGTTCTTCAATTCTGACTTTATCTCATCAATTGTGGCAAAACTCTTTCCTTTCATTGGTCTCTTCAGTTTCGGGAATAGGAAAAAGTCGCAGGGAGCCAAATCTGGTGAATACGGTGGTTGAGGCATGATTACGGTGTTGTTTTTGGCCAAATAATCATGAACAAGCATTGATGTGTGAGCTGGTGCATTATCGTGTTGCAAAATCCATGATTTGTTTTTCCGCAATTCCGATAGTTTCGGTCTTGGCTCTTCTGGCCGCTTCCATTGGGATGATTGGGCCTTGGTTTCGATGTCATAACCATATACCCACGTTTCATCACCAGTTTTGACCCTTTTGAGCAAATCTGGATCGTCGTTGACGTCATTCAACAACTCCTGAGCGATACAAATGCGACGTTGCTTTTGCTCAAAATTTAGCAATTTCATAACAAACTTCGCTGCCACACGTTTCATGCCCAAAACATCCGAGAAAATTACATGGCATGAGCCGATTGATATGCCACATCCTCTGCAACTTCCCCAATAGTGATTCGACGATTTTCCAAAACCATTTTCTTCACTGTTTCGATGGTTTCTTCGTTTGTTGACGTGGTTGCAACTCCAGGACGCTCATCGTCATTAACATCTTCTCGGCCTTCTGTAAAGCGCTTGTACCACTTATAAACACTTTTTTGAGACAAAGTAGACTCGCCGAATACCACAGTCAACATTTTAAGTGCGTTGGAGCACTTTATTCCATTTTTAACGCAAAATTTAATACATATTCTTTGATCCATTTTTTTCAAAAGTAAAAATCGAAGAACACGCAAAAACGTGACTAACCTTTTCAGTTGTCAAAAACAAACCACTAATCCAAAATGGCTGATAATGCTAACATATGATAAACATGTGTGTACCAACATAACAAAAAAAAATCGATAATCGAATGTACACAGCCCGCGAAAATTCAAAATTCACCTTTTCTTTTGAACACACCTCGTATGTGTTATAGTAGGTACATCATAGTTTGATTAAGAAAAAAATAGTAAATGTGGTATAAAGAGACATTTGTATTATACGAGTACATCATAACTAAGATAATGTATTTAAAAATAAAGACAAATATATGTTTTTAATCATTGAAGATAATATTAACAACTCCCAAATCGGAACACGAAAACGAAAAGACGATTTGGTGTTTCGATTTCAGAGTTGTTAATATTAAATTCAACGATTAAAAATAAATTACAATTAGGTTTATAAGCTGCAATAGGTTATTCCAAAAAAAATTAACAAATATATGCATTTAGAAGAAAAAAAATGTTTTGGAAAACAAGTCAATTTGAGAATATTTGCAAGGTCAATTCAATAGGAAACATTTTTTGCTGTTAAGATTATCTTTAAAATATTTTTTGACATAGCTAACTATTTGAATTTTATCATTAATGCTTCTGATCTCTTCCGGCAGTCGATTGAAAAAAGATTGTCCTTGGTAGGTATAATGTAGTTGCGCAAATGAAGTGTTTCATTTTGGGCATGGAAAAACATATTGAAGACATAATTAGTTAAGAAATATTTGTACAGCGCCCTTGAGGTGATTTTTCACAAAAACGGCGCTATACAAATCATCCAACTATTATTATTATTACAGTTTTCAGTTAAAAATTGGTACTTATTTGTCTTTTTCTTTTATGATTTGAATTTTTAATGAATAGATTTTTAAATGTAGGTACCACACTTATAATTCTTCAAACAGGCGATCGTATAATTCTTCAAATAGGCGATCCGTTGGGTAGTTCAAAGGTTTTTTTAATATAATTTTAATTATTATTCTTTGAACAATTCCCAATGAAAGAAGGTTAGATTTATATGCGGTAACGGTAGTTTTTATAATAATTTTTGTTTATTTCTATGATACATATAATATCCTCCACCTTGTTCCAGAGAGGTAGATACTCTTAGTATCGCTGTGGAGATAGAAACATTGATTGAAACGGATTTAGCCATGTTCGTGATCAGATCTAAATAGCCAGATACATCCCAACCTTCCTCTTTCTCGTAAAATTTTTCTCGCCACTTCATTTCAGCCTCACAACATTTAGCACAGTGATGCACAACTCGCAGCCTGCGGGTCCATTTTGTGTGGAAATCTAACTTGCGAATTATAATAAATAAATTTTGATACAGCATCTAAAGATTATGAATATGAAATTTTAGGCAGTTAGGTAAATTTTTGGTTTATAATAGGTATACCTACTGGCTCCGGACAGTCCGGACGCTTGTACGGTATCATAAAATAAAAATAAAACATCTACATTAGCGACATCACCGACTGCAAAGTTAACCATGTCAAGCTGTAGGTACCTACCCCCTGCGGCCATTTTGAAAATGAATAACTTTTTGGCCCCCTGACTAAAAAGGTCGTGCATCACTAATTTAGCAAATGGGAATGCCATGGTCCCACATATTTTTAGTAACAATTTTTAGTTACAGAATTCTATTTATTTTACAGTCCATTATTATAATATAAGAAATGTTTTATTATATTATCATGGTTGTGTATAATATAGTGCTGAATGAGAATTCACTGTAAAATATTTACATATTATAGTGTATCGTGAACATCTCACTGGGAAACCTGTACTGAGGTGTTCACGTGTTTTTGATATAATATCGTGAAGTAATTATATTTAATTTAAATGTATTATGTTTGATATGCGTATAAGCATCCCTCATGGCCGGGCAATAATCGTAATAATTTTTTTCAAATTTGTTTTCTTTGTACCAAAAGGGAGTGTCGCTCCACCGAACGCCCCGCATTGAACCCCAAAGAAAAGCATTCTTATAACGCAAGGGCGCATATTTACGTCTTCACTAGGATGCACATTAGGGTTGATTAGAGAAATCAATAATAACCACAAAGCAAATAATGCATAAAGATGCCCTACCACGCATGGGGAAGAAACCAAAATAAAAGCTGCGGGGGGGCGAGCTAGACATGCCGGCAATTTAAGTAAAACGGAAAAATAATTAAAAAGGTTCGGCTTGTTTACATAAACCGAATATTTTATTAGAGCATTTATTTTGACCCTTTTAATAAATGTTTTATAATTTGCCTGCAGCAGCCAAAATTACGCGAAACAAACATGGACGGCATTTAACTAGGCTGTAGCCAAAATAGGTGTCACGGACCTTAGCCTCCAGCCGTCGAAATAGTACTTCGAGCAAGTCTATTAATTCAGACGTCAGTGATAATAACAGAATATATTAGTAGAATAATAATTAATTCACGAATTACTCAGCAGTATCACTTTGTCAATAAAATTCATGCAATT
>JAHDVE020008976.1:0-27330 GCA_022606495.2 Halesus radiatus | reverse complement strand
AAATTCTCCACCTTTTTGCAATTTTCTTATTTATTTATTTTTGTTGTTTTTTATAATGGTTTTTTATTTTTTAATATATATATATTTTTTAATTTTTATTACTTTTTAATCATTTTTTTTAAATGTTTATTGTTTTTTTATTTTTTTATTTAAAAAAAAAAGTTGAACTTCACAACAGCGCCCCTGTCTGTACGGTGTAAAGACAGGATGACTATATCACCACCCGGGTAAGCAGCGTTGTGAGGTGGGTCAGGGTAGGGGCTGTAGGGAAGAGATTTATAAATGCGTGTTTTGAAGAAGCCCGGATTATATGTAGGAGTAAAAACAGATGTCGGTAGCTCATTCCACATGCGAGCCGCCTTACACAAAAATGGGTCGGAGAATAGACCCGTTCTCATGAAGCTGACATCAACTGTGAGCGTTAGCTTTTAGCCGTTTTCCGTGGATCTAGTCTGTGTAGAGTAATATGTATTGTGTGAATGTAATTTTTGATTTTAGGTTTGAAGTTGTGAGGTGTTTGGTTGATTCGTCGGACTCACTGTATGAAGTGTTAAAAATGTGTGAAGCCCCGTGAACAAATGTGTTTTGTTTTGAGTTAGTGTTGCATTGAGGGAGGCTTAGTGTGTGGTTGTCCTGTTTGTCTAATGAGCACTCGTAATTAAATTCGTTCAAATAGATCAGTGCAATCTACCACAGAGGAGGCTATTTTTTTGTAAAGATGGTATGTCCGTCTTTGTACGTCTCCGGAATTTCTACGGTTTTCCAGTGATGAAATCCCGAAAAAAGCAGCAGACTACTCATGACATAAGTGAGGACGGTAACCCCGAAAATCGGGGTATTATTTGGACGTAGTTATGCAGAAAGCATCCAACCCCAAAACGATGAAGCTGATAAAAAGGCAATTAAAAATTTGACAATACTAAAGCATATTACAGCATTTGTGCAGTAATTACCAGGTTTAACTGTAGGAAAACATGAAAAAGTCGATTTTGGCAATTTTTGGATTGGACGCTTTTTGCATAAATACGTCCGTTTATTACTAACGATTATTGTTAACCGTTTCAGAACAGACATCGTTTAGTAAGGCGGCTAACGCACAGGCAAATACTTTTAAAGAGATTATTGCTTGTGTAGTTGTGTACAGTATCATAAAACTACTGCAGGGTAAGAAGGGACTGCGGGTGGGTGTTGCAAACTAGTTTGAACCGGTTTGTACCACTATCGGTGTGCACAAATACAATACTCAGACGTACGCTCATTAAAATGATTTACCTGTACCTACATGCACATCTGTTAAAAGTCACCAATCGCTCGGATTTGGCGGCAATAAGGAACTCGAGTTTGTGAGTTTGAACTTGTTTATTTATGAATAATGATGTTTAAATTTATATACCAGTATTTTTTTTTTCTAAACTTAGTTTTTTCATAGTTAAAATAATTATCAAAGTTTCAATTTTTCGAAGTCCGCCGAAACGCTTCAAATCAGATCTTCAATCGTTATGAGGTTAGAATGTCAATTGTCAAAACAAGGATGAGCTTTACCGTACATAATTATATATTCTGTTCATGGTAAACAATAACTAAACATAAGTAATAAAATTATGTACCTTTTTAGATACTTTAACTCAAAGAATAATAATAGTATTGAGCATGAGCATTATCAAAATATACATATTTTCTATTGGTTTGCTCGTGAATACTCTAATCTCTGTTATTATTAAAAAAAATACATATTTAAAATTCGAAACACAAACGAAAAATATTTTTTTTCATACTAATCCAAAAACAGAATGCTCAAGTGACGTCAGATGTTCCAAATACAATGATATCAACATGACACGGTGTTTTGGTGAGCTGATTTTTTATTCATTTTTAAATAACGATTTATAAATTCTACGTATGATTATATATAATGAAAGTTGTGTATTCAGAATCGGCGTTTGCTGATCTACTCGTATATGAACATATATTTTTAAAGTCATTATATTTTTCACTGGAGTTCCTTATTAAATTATGATTATGTGAAATTTATATTTACATCCAAGTACATGGTAACACTGGAAAGTTGTAAATAAATCTACAAACATAATATTACCCCAATTCTCCGGTGGATAAAAAAGCATGTTCGATCGTTATGTTATCTCCAAACTTAGGGCGTCTTCTTTTTGCGTTTGGATAAGATGATTTTATCTAGCCCTTTCCAACATTTCCGGCTGCTCGACTTCCTTTTCATTTCCCGCCAGTTCCACGAATGAGAAGATCCGTTCCGTTCTGTATCTCCAATGGTATATTATTTGTAGATACCCAATATTCCATTCTCTCGTCCATGGATAATAGAATCAAAGTGAGATGTGGCATGAAAGCGTGCCGACTGTCGCCGAGCTGCAACCAAATTGCACGGACTACCAAAGCGGCGGAGGCAATGAAAGTCGTGTATTTTGTGTGTAGTGTGGTAGAATGGAATTTACAGTGGTATATTGATGACCGATCTTGTCGACACTTTTACTGGCATGGTTTAATGCTAATAATGGTTCATGACCCATCGCCCTTGCTTATATTAGGTGAAGTACACGGCGTCGTCCGGGGTTACGAATTGTTTTGAAATAAAGTTTTATAATTATGATGTGTTCCCCCTAACCTACCCTTACCCAGTCATTTTCCTCTTTTATTTTGAACGTCAAATGTGCGAAATTTCATCAAAAAGTACCAAAATTCTGCTTTCAATGGTGGCAAACGGGGTAGTTTTCGTAATATCATAATAATAATTATAATTGGATGTTTTGTATAGCACCGTTTTTGTGAAAAATCTCCTTAAAGGCGATGTACAAATATTACTTCCTATTCTCTATCTAATTATGTACAAACAGATATAGAAAAACATACATTCCTGGTAGGTCGCTCCTGATGAACACTTATTTTTGTTTTGTTAGAAAATTTAAGCTTAGATATGATATGATTTTTACAGTTTTATCGATGTTACATTTATTAGATGATTTGAGCACAAGAAGAGTTGGTATTTATTTGAAATATTTAGGACTAGAGACTATTTATAAAGTTACCTTGAAAAGCGTAAGAAGTTTTTAATAGATATTAACATATATATTTTTTTTACACATTTAGTTATTTACAGTGTTGCGCATCGGTGCGTGATTTTTCAAAACTTTTTCTATAAGTGACTTTAGGTAAGCACTAACCGACTTTTACGCAATTTACGTGTGCATTTCTTGTGGACAGTGACTTTCCTCTTGTTTCGAAAGTCAAGTGTGCAAAATTTCATCAAGCTCGGAATAAAACTGTAGATTTGTATACAAAACATGACATTGCCCGGGACATTCTTCTTTATATAATAGAAGAAGAAGATGTGTATATAAAATGCTCTTTCCCGTCCATTGATTGTGGATTGCAAATTCAATATCAGGTTTTATGCATAATAGATGACTTGATTCTTGTATCTTTCTATTTTCATCGATTTTTCATTAATATTTCATTCTAGAAAGTATTTTTATTGACATTGACTCTTGAATAATCTGCAGTAGGGTGCAACCTCTGGACATATCGTGTTGTGTTCGCATCGCCCATCATTGTGTGTGTTAGTAGCGCAATCAGAGTTGACCCAAACATATCAAACTGAGGACTACGTGTATTAGTGCATTATATACATTGTACACACTTCTAGTTATATTTTCTCCGTTTGACTTGCGGCAGTGAAGTTTGAAATTAAAAATTTCCCCTTTACCTTTGATTGTAGGTCGATGCAAACAATTAGAGTTGATGCCAACCGCTCACGCTTGCGATTGTGTGTATTGGTGCATATCGATTGTTTGGTGAAAGGCGTTATTCCACATTTTTTGACAAGCAAAAATAGGCTTAGTTGTTTGAACCTCCGTAATATGAATAGCATAACCGTTATGCTGACACTAAGGCCTATGTTTCTTCTATCAAAACAGTCGATATGTATTCACTTCCGATAGTGATATCTTTTCGAAATGTCAGTGAGAAATAGCCTTTTGTCTTGCTTACGCCTACTTATTGTCATTAGCGAGAATAGGACAACAAGTGATCATCGAATTTGAGTATTCAAAAAGTTTTTGCTGCATCGATCTTTTTGTTTTAACCTTTTTTTTTAAGTCACACACTTATATCGGACTTGTCGTCTATATTGACTGTAAAATGGGGGTTGGTCTTCCAGTCTGCGGGCTGTTGGGTATTTAAGGCTCGGTCCAGTTTGTCCAAAGGGTAGAAGAGGCGTTGTTTGAAGGAATTGCAGGGTAAAGGGCCTTGTAGAGATGTCCAGATAGGAAGAAGAGGCAAGCAGAGCGGTCGAGGTTGTTGTTGCGAGTTCGAGTGGTGTGGTAGAGTGCCTGTCGATCGCCTATTGCGCAATATTTATAGGACGCGATAGGGCCATGTGCACTTTTTGGAAATGAACTCGAGCCGCCCCGTGTTGCCAAGGTACCTTTTGGTATAGCCTCTTGTGTTCACATGTGTTTTATTTTGAAACTTTTAAATTTATGTGAGCAACAGAACTCCCTCGACCGTTTCCTCTCATGAAAACCACACCTTCCTACCTTTTCTATTAGGTTTACAATTAAACATACAATCTTATTTCGAGGGTCCCAACCTCGACAGTGTGCGGGAGAATTCTTACAACTACTTAATACTAACATTGTATACCTAATTTTTAAATAGCAATGTTGACGAGACCCCCACCGTTTAATGTATATATATCTATTTGTTATGAACATATATATATATATATATATTAAGCACATTTAGTCGATGTAAACTATTGCTTGTTTGTTGGTGAAATCCACAAAAAAAATCTATGACCATATGTGTAGTAATTAGATGCTTCAACCAAAGTACTAAAGGACCAAAAAATTCAGTTTTCACAGGTATTTATCAAAGAATTCGTATTTTTTTACTTTGATTTCAAATATTTAATTAGCCACAATATAAAAGAGATACGAACCTTCGCCAATACTTAAACAATGCTTGCACTATTTGTACTATTGTAAACATCCGTTTTAATTGAGTTTTAATGCATTATTAATATGTTACATTTTCTAAGTTGTCCAAAGAAGCGAAGCTAGCAGTCCACAATGGAGTGCTGATACCGACTCTGATGTATGGCAGTGAGGCATGGAACTGGCAGAGGAAGGATGGAAGTAGACTGAATGCTGTAGAAATAAGATCTCTGAGACGAATGTGTGGTAAAATCATGAATGATCGTGTGAAAAATGTTGAGATTCGTAAAGAATGCAAGGCTGATTTAAGCGTAGTGAGCAAGATTAAGAAAGGGACGCTTAGATAGTTTGGGCGTGTAGAGCGAATGAATGAAGAAAGGAATGTAAGGAGAATATATGACGCGAATGTGAATGGAAGAAGAAGCCGGGGACGTCCAAGGAAGACGTGGCACGATCAAGTGAATCAAATACTTGAGTCGGGACATGTCAGAAGTCGGAATAACAGAAGAGAATGTATGAGACGTTGTATGAAAGTGAATGAAGCAAGAAGTGTATGGCAAGATCGAGTTGTCTGGCGGTCCGTCCTCTCTGCCTACCCCTGCGGGGAAACGGCGTGACGGTTAGTTAGTTAGTTAGGTAGTTACATTTTCTAAAAATTTAAGCTTAATTATGAGAATATAAAATAACAATTTCATTCTGGCATCTTAAAGTATCCTTGTCTCTTTCGCTCTAATGTTACCATTGCTAAGTGTTGGCAAGGAGATGCTGACAGAAGGATCTTTGAGAATTCCCCTTTGTTTTTACAATAAAAAAATCTGAGCCGCCCTAAAATTTGGTTATTTGTATATATTTAACTATTTGTAGATTTCCAAAGGATGAAAAAAAACTTCAAGAATGGATCCATGCAACGAGAAGAGTAAATTAGACTCCAAAATATCACAGTGCAATCTGCTCAGACCATTTTTTAATTGAGCATGTCGACGCATCGCTTACAAAGCTCCATCTAATAGACTTCGGAATGCCTTTTGTAATTCGAGAATACCCTTAACTATACAAATGGTATTTATGCACGTTTTGTTTTTACTTTAACCCAGAAATAGATATTGTAAGCATGTCAAATTATGTATACATTTTTTTTTAATCTTTTACACCTGTTTATACCACCATTGAAATTTTAGGTGAAAACTTTAATTGTCTTTAATACATCAATTACCATTTATTTTGAAAATGCGCTTATATTAAATTCTAAAGTAGATGTTATAAGTACCCATATGGTAAGGTAACAGTGAAGCTATTAAAACACACATTAATTGTTGGTTTTCATATTTAGAGATTATAGAAAATTCTGATCGCATTTGAAATGTAACATCCGACTCCGTGCCTGAAACACCAAGGACAATAATTTTACGACAGATTCTCAAAACGGCAGATTAAGACAATGCATCACATCTGTATCATATTACAATGTTTTTTATTACTTTTGTTTTTAAACTAATTTTTAATATAACTACATTTCATGTTATAATATTACGTACTAATAAATTTTATTGGTTATGTTCCTTAAATAAACAAATAATATTACATAAATCCTTTTCAAGATTTACTACTACCTACCTACCTACGTACAACAAAATACCTAATTTGTAGTAATCCTATAAGCGATGATAATGCCACACCCCCGTGGTCACCCTTGGTTAAAAACTGCTTTCAATAAGTATCTAATTCTCTTATTATTTATGACTTAAAAGTTAATTTATTGCCGACGGTACTGTTTACTATTATGTTTTTAAAAACTACTTTCGGGTTGATTTATTACCCTCTGGAAGACGGGTTATGCCTTTAAAAATAAATAAAAAATCGAAAAGAACGAATATCGCATTAGTAAAAGGGTTAATAACCTGTTTTATTCTACTCAAGAGTAACTAACTAACTGACTAACTAACCATCACGCCGTTTCCCCACAGGGGTAGGCAGAGAGGACGGACCGCCAAACAACTCGATCTAAGCATACACTTTTTGCTTCATTCACATTCATACATCGTCTCATACATTCTCTTCTATTCTTCTGAATTCTGACATGGCTCGACTCAAGTATTTGATTCACTTGATCGTGCCATGTCTTCCTCGGACGTCCCCAGCTTCTTCTTCCATCCACATTCGCGTAATACGTTATTCTTACACTCCTTTCTTCGTTCATTCGCTCCAAATGCCCAAACCATCTAAGCGTCTCTTTCTTAATCTTGCTCACTACGCTAACACCAGCCTAGCATTCTTTACGAATCTCAAAAGTTTTCACACGATCATTCATGATTTTACCACACATTCGTCTCAGAGATATCATTCTACGGCATTCAGTTTACTTTCATCCTTCCTCTGCTAATTCCATGCTTTACTGCCATACATCAGGCTTGGTATCAGCACTACACTGTGGACTGCTAGCTTTGCTTCTTTGAACAACTTTTTTTAGCGCCATCCGCGTTCAGTCCTCCGTTAATGGGGTTTCCTGCATTCACCCTTCTTTCAACATCCCTATCAGTCTTTCCATACCTCGTAAAAATACTTCCCAAATATACAAATTCATCGACCTGCTCCAAGTATTCGTCATTCATAACTATATTGCACACGGTTTTCGTACTTTCTCTTTCAAACACCATGACTTTAGACTTACTTATATTCATCACTAGCTCGTTCTTCATACAAACTTCATTCATCCTAGATACGGGGGACTGTAAATATTACATACTGTAAGCAATCAGCACCGGCATACAACAGGCAACATACTTTCAAATTTCTCATTTTCGCACCCAGGCCCACCTCTTGCATACAATTATCCATGTTTAGATTGAATAACCACGGTGACATTACGCAGCCTTGCTAAACATCTTTTTTTATGTCAAACCACTTCGCAAAATCACCGTTTACCCTAACACACGCAACGCTTTCCTCGTCCAGAGACGCGATTGCCTGTATGAGATTCGTATTCACTCCATACTTGGACAATACCTTCCATATTTTTTTCCTATTAGCTCGGTCGTACGCTTTTTGTAGATCTACAAAGGCACAGAAGAGTTTCTGGTTTTTTGCCATAAACTCCTCTGTTACCATACGCAACGAGAAAATCTGATCCATACACCCCCTTCCGCTCATAAATACACCTTGCATATTCCATATTTTATCTTTTGTTCTCGTTTGTACCGTTTCAATCAATATCCTACCAAACATCTTTCCAACTGAACTTTGCAGAATAATAGCCCTGTGATTTTCACATTCCATACGTGACCCTTTACCTTTGTATGGATGCATGATCACAGCCCTCCTCCAATCTAATGGCGTGTAACCGTCTTCTAACCACTGGTTAAAAAGCTTGCATAACCATGTGAGAATTGTACAGCTATCTCCTTTAAAGTATTCAGCAGCATTGTGGCGAAACCAACAGCCTTACCATTCTTCATACATTAAATTTTTATTTCATCCATTCTGATTTTGGGAACATTCACGCCATCTTCATTCATACCTGATTCGCCACTGTGACCACTATCAATCGGGTTGTTTTAAAAAACCTCTTTGAAAACAACCTCTCAAAGTATTTCATCCATCTCACTTTTATTTCTTTCTCATTCGTTAACATTTTTCCTTATTTTCATTTTATCACTTTTATACATCCGCTTTCTGGACCATTTCGGGACCTTTTGACCTCCTTCCAAAAGAGTTTAATATTTTCTTGTTGTCTTTTTGATTCCTTCTTCCTCTTCCAGACGTTTCTTTCATTCTTTCACTCCAACATTTACTCTTTTCTTACATACCTTGTATACTTCTTTTGCTTTAATCCGCTCTTCACTAGGAGCACTGCCAGTCGTTATAGAACATAACCATGCTTTCTTCTTTTCCGAAACCTGTGCTTTAATTTCATCATCCCACCATGCATCGCCTTTCTTCCTACCTTGCGTACTTATTCCACATTCCTCTCTAGCAGATTCACAGAGACTCACTTTTATGTGGTTCCATGTTTCGTCTATTCTCGGACCGTTCATTTCCTTCTCATTCAATCTCATCTCTACTCAACTCTCATACTTACTTCTTACAATATCGTTTTGTAGTTTTTCTATTTTGACTCTTATTAGAATCGACACCGTTTTCACTTTAGAGCACCAGCCGCAGAAATGGTTTACTCTCGATACAACCAGGAGCTGGTCGGTTTCAACCTCAGCCCCTCTGAAGACTCTTGTGTCTTCGGTAACGGCTCTCAACCTAGAGTCAATTACCACAAAATCAACAATTGACCTCTCATTTCCTCTTTCCCACGTATATTTGTGAATACCTTCATGATCGAAGAGGGTATTCGATACAAAAAGGTTCCACTCTAAATATACTTCAAGTATACTATTACCATTGTCATTCGTTATTTTATCCCCATGCATACCTAAATTTTCAGAATTAACAGGAGCATAGCACACAACAAACAACACCCTTGTCAAACCGATTTGAATCGGATCCAAATGATTCTTGGACTGTCGCATTCATACTGCAGCACACATTCAACCATTCTGGGAGACAGAAACGCTGCAACACCCTGAGACGCCCTCTCGCCACCTGGTCTCCCAGACCATATGATGAGCGTATCTCTATGCTGCATCGTACCGCTTTCTTTTTTCATACTCTTTGTTATAAAAAGTACATCCAAACTTTTACTTACCATCGAATCACATAGTTCATTTTTCTTTCTTTCCATACCTCCTCTGACATTTTACGTGCCAATTCGACATTGTTCACGTTCACATAAACATAACGTACCCTCCAAAATACAACTACGGTTCTAACATAAACATAACATACCGTCCAAACATAAACATAATCTACCTATACGCAAAATTAAAGTTGTCAAAAAGAAAACAAACAAAAAAAACACAATAAAACAAAAAACTCTTTAAGGTTCAAAGTTCCAACTAAAATAAGGGTTCTTATCACTTCATTTAAATTGTAAATTGTTTTAAAAACACTGGTTTCAATCCCATGTCATCCTTCCAGACGTAGAAACTTGTACCGGTGAGGGCTGGCCGGGGCGGTAGGGAGCAGGCTGCGACGGGGTCACATGATAAGTCAGATGATTTTTTTATCCTTATATTAACAAATATGGTGTATCACGGAACGACCCAGCGGCCGAAGGAATTAACACATGTGGTCCAAGGTCATCTTATAACGGCAACGGCAAAGATGGGCTGTGGCGGTGGGCAGCGGAGAGGGGGGGTTTCAAAGGTACTCGTTTCATCAGATGATCGTCTTCCCTGCAGGGATAGGTGAGGGTGTGGCGGGCGGAGCGGGTGTGTTACGTGACGACCCAGTGGTTTAAGTTATGCAAACATCTGGCCCATTTCACAGGTTACGGGGTTTTCAAAATGCATTTAAACTCTCCCTTGTGATTGGAAGATAATTATTAGCTTATTTTAGTCTTAAACATCGCACTACGTCTACACTGTTCACTGTAAAGTTGTGATTTTTCTATGAAGATTAATAATGGTTAGCTCCTCCCGGATCATCGAGCCCCTTATTCGATAATATAGGTAAATAATATATGTTCCTTCTTATGTTAAAAACTGTGGGAAAGAATAAAGGGGAAATAACTATATTTAAACTTATTATTTGGTTCGCTTGCAACGTAGTGTATCGGCTATGGCCTAATAAAGTCCGCTAGAGTTAAAATGCTTATATCACAAAGCTCAAATGAACAGTTTGACAATAATACATTTTGCCAGATTTGATTAAGGAAGTAATCTTCTCCGGTGGGAAACAAAGCACGCCCATTATTTTCTACGGTCCGCTGTGAAGTTTCATTTGATAACCGCCAGGATCAATTGCCCCGTGGTCCCCTTTGCATATTTAAGTCTATCGCAGGGTTAGAATATTAATTGAAATTTAAATGCATAATTCGTACTTCGGTTACGTGCATCTCTCTAATTTTAAAATCAATTTCCACATCGTTGAATCGGTGTTTCGAGAACATATTTTGTATTTTAAACGCATTTACTCATATGTGTCGTGGTATAATCTGTGATTTTACAAGTGAACCAAACGTTGTAGGCATCGAGTTTTTGTATGTGATTTATTGAAGTATTCGATTAAATATTTTTTCTCAGGTTTCCAGAGAGCTGTAAAATATCAAATTACCCTTTTTTGAAAAAAAAATTGTTTTCAGAAAATTCAAAAATCTCTCTCTATACGCTTAAATAAATATTTATCTATCTGTCCTCGATTTTCTATAAAATTAGTCAAAAGGTTTCTTTGAAAATACCACAGTTTGTTCTTTTTAGTTCCAGGAAAGTTTAGAGAGTAGTTTGAAAAAATCCAATATGCAAAACTGTTCCTTTAAAATTAATATTAAAAAAACATTGAACCCGCTCTGTTATATTGAGGTTAGCCCATAGATATTGTGGTTAGCCACAGATCACATATTCAAAAGAAGGTTTGTTTGGGTAGAATATTTTCAAAATTATATTTAAAATATTTATTATTTAGATATGATTTGAAAATAAAAAATGTTCGTAATGAAATAAAATTTCCAAATGAATATTTCTCTTTTTTTAAATTATTTCTATGTTTGTTTTTTTCTCTGATTCTTTGTTTTCTCCGTTTCTTCTTTTCTTTGTTTCTTTGTTTCTTTGTTTCTTTGTTTCTTTGTCACTTTGTCTCTTTGTCTCTTTGTCTCTTTGTTTCTTTGTTTATTTGTTTATTTGTTTCATTGTTTCTTTGTTTCTTTGTTTCTTTGTTTCTTTGTTTCTTTGTTTCTTTGTTTATTTGTTTCTTGGTTTCTTTGTTTCTTTGTTTCTTGTTTCTTGTTTCTTTGTTTCTTTGTTTCTTTGTTTCTTTGTTTCTTTGTTTCTTTGTTTCTTTGTTTCTTTGTTTCTTTGTTTCTTTGTTTCTTTGTTTCTTTGTTTCTTTGTTTCTTTGTTTCTTTGTTTCTTTGTTTCTTTGTTTCTTTGTTTCTTTGTTTCTTTGTTTCTTTGTTTCTTTGTTTCTTTGTTTGTTAACAACACAATTATGGCACACAAACGACAAGTAATAATTCACAGCGTAATAAAATAATGGTCAGGAAAACGCAAACATCTTTTACCTTACTTAACAAGAATCATAGATCCACTTATAATACAACTTTAATCATATTTGTTTTAAAAAAATCTGATTTTCGAAAATTTCGATTCGCTTTACTGCCATTTCACAAGATTTAAAACAAATTTTATGACACACTTTGCAAATAATACCGAAAATCTTAAAATTCCCTTCAATCACCCTTCAAACGCGACGCTTAATATTTGATCAAAATCTTGTTATTTAAAATTATGAATAATGACAGAGCTCATTAACTTTATACACATTCACATACCGTCAAGACCAGCCCGACAAACCGATTTTTTTTTATTTGCCCTCATGCAGGACCAATCTTAGGATAAATTGTATTAAATAACAAGTCACTTTGTTTTTAATCCACTTTTATTCTGAAAATCTTAGGATAAATTCTCCAATTCCCCGTATTTGTGCGCAATATAACGCACAATTTCACAATATCGACATTCCTTATAATACCCTTTCAAAATATTTAGCCGATGAAATACGTACGACCACGAATTGATGCACGAGTATAAAATGCATCGAGAGCATCTCCTATCCCGATACTATCTTCCTCTTCCTCTTCCTCACCCCCTTCCTTCTTATTTTATTTTTTCTTTTTCTTGTTAGTTTCATTAATAAAATATCTGTATTTAACCACTGTTACCAAAGAAACTTTATTGGCTTACCGTTTGTTAAACTTCCTTTGTTTATACATTTGTATTAAAAGCTCTTTGTTTTTTAGAAATAAATAATTATTATACTGTGATTTTCTCTTAAATATTGTAAGAATGAATAATAAAGTTTATATCATTTTTAGAGATAAAATATTCCTTGTTATGTCTCGTAATTCTCGGTTCCTCCTGAAAAAACCCTAATTACCCCTTCCCCTTTGGTCGCATTCCACTGCAACACCTAACTATTCACGTATGCCTCTCAATATTTTGTATCTTATGTTAGTTTTAATATAGTCCTGACGAAGGAAGGATACTTCCAAAAACGGTCGATCATTATATTAAATTGAAATGTGTTGTGTTTCTGAAGCGATTGGAAGTTGGGATGGAGGAAAGGCGGGTAGGAAGAATGCCCCCAAGTTGGACGTCAGTGTTGAGTTTCTGGGAAGAAGCCCCACAATGGAAGCCGGTGTTGTGTCTCTGGTGAGTGAGGAGAGGGAGAAGAGGTTGGGAGGGAGAGGCGGAGACGAGAGCATCAGCGTGACTTACCCAGGTGATAGTCTCTTAGGCAGGTTCAGCGTCGTCCGGACAATGGATAGCTCAGATTCCGGTACAGCATGAGGTTTCCTCTCTCTCAGCGTCATGTGAGTCGACCGCAGTCTTATAATTGGAAGTGAAGCAATTTCTACTCTACTTTAAATGAAGCGAGGGAGTACTTTCAGTCTCAGAATTTACTGTGTGGTCATCATAGACATTACAGGTTATGTACAATTGTATGCCTAGTAGAAGGGTCCTATTTCTGACATAAAGTTAAAATATCTCTCTCTCTCTCCGATGAAACTCTAGACCGGGCAATTCAATTATGGCAAACACAAGTACAACACATAAAAGAGGGAAGGTTTGGACAGTTGAGGTTATCCACCACTTTCCCACCCCGGTATAAGTAACTTATGGTTACTCCTTCAGGGTGCACCTCAAGGACTCTAATTTTTTGGTTCAACGAAGCTAAGGTTATAAATGATTCTAAACCCTCAAGTGTCCCTGCATAGCATTAGCTTAGAAGGAGGTTAGTAAAATTCCACAGCCCAGAATGGTTAGTACATACATACGGTCGACAAAAGTGGCTCTAGTAATAATGGTGGCTCAGCTCTACTCGTCCGTAGATGAACATGGTGAGACGCGGAGAAATACTAACATAAAACAGTAAAAAGGAGAAACTAAATAGATTAAGTGAGAATACTTGGGACGAGCCGTTGCCAGGACACCAGGGCAGTCCCTCTGAAGCAGTGCTAGGTGGATTCTTGTTCCCGCCACCCTTCCCAGGAGACATTGCGCCAGTCGTCAAGATTATCCCTTAAGAAAAGTCTAATTGGGGAGGGGGTAAAAAAAAAAACCCTGAGACCCTGGGGATATGGAGGGGTCCAGGCGGCCGGGAGCGTGCCACTGAGTCGGGGAGACGGGAAGGCCGTCACCACCAAGCTTGCTCCATCGGGAAGTACACAAGGGATCCGGCTAGGGCAAGTCAAAAGTAGATGACTGCTTCGGGTTGCAGGGATAGGGTTAATTTTCCACTCCCTAAGAGGGGATGTGGACAGTACACAATAAAAATATTGGTTTAAAATAAAGAAGGTTTGGACAGCTTTCTTGAGGATGTCGGAGCAGTGGCGCCTCACATTAACATGGCCGGGGCTGCCGGTGTGGGCCGCGGGCATGGGGGCACGAGCGTCAGACATCTCCACACTGAGTTTAAATTAGTTAGTTACAAGTCACCATCTTAGGTGTTTTAAGGTAAACGGGCACGATTAGCTAGGGGCTTCAAGCCCGCATACGATCGCGTTGCTAAACGGACTTGGGTGATGAAATAACGGCTCCAGCCGCGAACTCTTACAAAGCACGCTGGTATCGGCTTGCTGGTCTGGCTGGAAGTGGCTGGAAGTGGCTGCCGACCGGCGAGTTGCTTGGCGAACTTGCTTCGTTCTATGCGGCCAGTAATGATTGTTTAGCCCTCATTGGTTGATTACAAGCGGGAAATCACCGGATGTGTTGATTTCTAGAGGGTCGTTTCGTAATTGGATGCCCAGCTATTTTGTTGTGACAAGAAGCTAGAATTAACCTAGGTTCACCCTTTGGTTACGTAACAGGTGATACAAGTATATGTATTTATATTATAATCGCGGAAATACGCCACGTTAATGCTTTTTACGAATATGAGACATGATATCAACATTTTTTCATTGTGCATACTAAAAATGAAACAAATTATGGATTTCCACCTTGCCACTTATATATAATATATCAAAAAAAATCTTCCATGGTAATAATAATAAAAATATTTTATTACAGAGTTCCTATTCGGGTGGTAATTGAAGTTGTCCACATATGTTAAGACAAGATAATAGCCATTGTGTACCTACATTACTTGCTAAACTACCTAGACTTCACGCAGAATGTAATACTTTTACAGACATACTCGTAGTAGATATGTTCAACTGCACGGAATACAAATACAAAAAGAGGTTTATTGCTTACATCCTCAACAATTATTAATAAGATATTTGTCTAAGTATAAGAATCAGTAAATGTAAGGTGTGTTTTGTATATTCGTCTCTGTTTTTAATTATTTGGAAAGGTACTTACACGATATTATTGCTGAATTTGTTAATAAGACACACTAAATATTAATTTTTTGTATTTCGTGAAGGTTATCTATTTTATCTATGTTACTACTGCGATGTGTTTTTCACTTGACTCACTACTGTTATTTAAATTCCTATAAAAAAATATGTATAAGCCCATATAGGGCATATATATTAAAATAAATAAAAAAAAAACAAAGTAAACGATATTGCAAAATTATGTAAATAATCCATTTAATATGATACAACAATATCACACAGTTACTCAATACTGTAACTGTTTCCAGCAGATGATTGGTTGGTGTAGGTTGTGGGGAGAGTTATCCGCTATAAATGATATCGGTTTCATTTCATTGCACCCGTCAAATACTCTCACTGTATCTGCATCTAGCTCCTTTCCATTGGTACTAAAGCCATTTATCCTCTCGTTTACATGTTTAACTCTTTTGTACTCTATCAAAATAATAAATATATATGTTAGTTTCTATTATTATTCAGAGCAAACGATCCCAGGAGATATCTGTCAACGCTCATCAAAATCATTGACCCAATAACACAAACCCTATCACCACAGCAGGCTATACTCAGGGAGGTGACATGCAGGGGCAAGCGGTTGACGGCGGATAATAAGTCCAGAGGGAAAATTCACCCGGAAGTAGAAATACAAAAAATTACCGGGAGGACTTGATGGGCCATTCTAGCTCTCCCTCCAAAATCTATTTATTTTCATGAGTCACTGAAGCAGTTCCATTTAATGTATCCCTTACTATAAAATATACTCCAATTGCAATACAAAAGCTCATCGTAAATTATCAAGATATGTTCACTGTAAACTCGGACTACCAATTGAAAATATAAAGTACAATTACTTAATGAAAGAATTAAAATTATCAAAATTCTCTTCTGCAAGTCTTGTTTCTGACTTGACTTTTATTTTTTAAATTGTTAATTGTATCATGGATACCCCTGATTTACTAAGCTCAAATATTAATTTTAATATTCTAACTACAACTACTCGGAATACAAATACAAGAAGACTATTATAGAATACATCCTCAATAATTACTAACAAGAAGCGTTTCTAGAGCATAAGTATGGGTGAATGATGTGTATAAAACGTGTCTACAGAGTGGATTAATTTAAGAAGATAAACATATTTCTTTATAAACAAATATATATTATTACACAACACGTGCAATACCAGCACACAATGTAGGGCCGCGTCGCACGTGCTGTAGATAGCATACGGTATGTGCTCTCTTTTCCACTCCAGCCGTGGAACGAACCACACCTCCACCCGACACTTTACCTAACTGCTTTGCCTTGAACTCGACTTGAACTCGACTTGCATCTCTAATTTTGCTCTACCCAGAACCCGCTCTCCTCCCTTGAATACCTTTATCTGATGCTACCGGACAAGTCTTCTACACCCAGCAACCGCTGTCATCACCACCCGTTACCTCAGTAACCGACCATACTGGCTGGTACCATAAGTCTAGTATTCTCGGGGCGACAACATCTCCATTGGAAAGCCAAAAAACCAAACGCCTTTCTCAAAGCGGTTCGCAAATCACATTAGTCGAGCGTCCCTGTGTGCCGGTGTCTCTATATTACACTATTATTCTTGTACGGGGCCTATACGTCCCGTATAGGCTGTGTGTTTTATATATTATCGATTTTGGAGTTTTGATAATGTTTTTTGTAAACATGAAGAGCCCAGCTAATTTTTTTGCAACTATGCTTACGGAATATAGCTGTTAGCGATAGTTAAGTCTCTAAGGCATGATAACATGCGTAAGTAGAAATAGTAATGCAGATACTGTTCGCCTTTATTACAAATTGTATTAAATTATACATAGGTCGGATTGTGTAGATGGGGCTTTCGGAGTATCAGGGCCTAAGGCTTGGAATAACCTCCCCCGAAACTAAGATACATTGAAATTGTTTTGGACTTGTTATACCAACACATTTATGATTCTATTTAAGAACTTACCTTCTCTGACTTTCGTATCCTTAAATTTAATGTACCTACGAGTACCACATATTTTTTAACAATATTCAAAACCTCACACTTCAATTCGTTTCTTGTCGAGGGACAAATCACATTTAGGAAGATAAATTCTAATCAAATCCCTGTACTGTACCACCGACTACAAAATATGATTTTCCGTTCCTAAAATCAAGCAAGAACATAAATAATTTATGAAATAAATACCAGGATTAAATAATATCTCCAATAACATGTGTTTTCACTACTATGTCCTCTGCGTCCAGAACCGTATATGCATTTCGCTAATGTACAGTGATTATCTCAAGTGACCTGCCAGGTAAGTATGGCCCGTATAACATTATCTGTCTGCATATAACATTGAAACCTGTACATTTTAACGTAACATCACATTCATGGGTCAAATGCATTCTACAAATAGTTTGGTATTACAGATCGATGAACCGGTGAATCCAATTTCTTAGCCATAAATAGTAACAATAGATTGTCTATATTGAGAACTCTGACCAATAATGACGGTCAAACTTAAATACCAGCATATTTCTTTTTTTTCTAAAGTTAGTTTTCATACTTAATATATTTTTTAATGTTTCAATTTATCAAAGCCCGCCAAAATGCTCCAAATTTATGGCAGGTCGGTTTTTTCAGATTTGAGGTTAGAATGTCAAATGTCAAAACGACGATGAACTTTACCGTACATAATTTTATATTCTATTCATGGTAAACCATTAACTCAAATAATAATAATGGTATTGAGCATTAATATAATCATAATATCTTTATTCATAATTGGTTTGTTCATGAATACTATAATTTATTTAACAAATAGTAATTTTTTATATTGAACAACAATTAAAGTCACCGAAATAAAGTTTCATTTTCCAAATGCAATGGTATCAACATAATAATTGACGGCCTCCATGGTCGAGGCGTAAGGCTCTCGACTACGAATCCGAAGGTCGCGGGTTCAATTCCCGGCGTGCGCAAGTAAATTTGATTTAATTAATTGGTGCTGTTTCACAATTAATTTATTTAAAAATAATATACGAGTATATTTGCGCACGTTCCAGAGTGGAAGATACTCTCAGTATCGCCCTGGTGAAAGACCACCATTCAGAATTGAAACGTTGCTTGAAATGGCTTTTAGCCGTGTTTGGTGACCAGATCTGAATAACCAGGTATTTCCCCACCTTTCTCTTACCCTTCTCCTTCCAATCCCCAATACCTTCAGCCTCACAACATTCCCCAATCGGGGATGCCATAGTCTTACTGGCTCCAGACGGTTGGGAGCAGTTGGGACTCTAGTGCGGTATTCATATAAAAAAAAAATAATAAGGTGTTTTGATGAGATGATTTTTTACTCACTTTTAACTAATGCTTTATAAATTCTTCTTAATAAAAGTTATATATTGAGAATCGGCGTTTGCTGATTTATATGAATACATATTTTTAAAGCCATTATACGAGTATTTTTCACTGGAGTTCCTTATTAGTGATAAGATAGTATTGGAGTATTGGAAAAAAATATTTGTACAGCGCCCTTGAGATGTTTTTCACAAAAACGGCGTTATACGAATCCTCAAAATATTATTATTATAGGTAATATTTTTGTTAAATTTGTTTTTGAGAAATTTTAAATATTGGGTACGTGTATTTTGTAAATGAGATCTATACTATCGACGATTCACTCATATATTTAATTTTTGACATAAAATATATAAAGCCTCCAAAGGGCGTTTATAATAATATAATAAATTAATACTGCCTTTTCATTGGATTGTTTCCTTGTTGATCATTTAGCAATATTACATCTGATTTAGTAAAAGGGGTAGCTTATGACAGTTCTTGAACTTACGTCTACGTTTTAGATTAAGATGTTTTATATGATATAGGTGACATGGATCAGTGAATGGATTATCACCAGATGTGTGACCAATACTGCCTTTTCATTGGATTGTTTCCTTGTTGATCATTTAGCAATATTACATCTGATTTAGTAAAAGGGATAGCTTATGACAGTTCTTGAACTTACGTCTACGTTTTAGATTAAGATGTTTTATATGATATAGGTGACATGGATCAGTGAATGGATTATCACCAGATGTGTGACCAATACTGACTTTTCATTGGATTGTTTCCTTGATCATTTAACAATATTACATCTGATTTGTAGTAAAGGGATAACATGACAGTTCTTACGAACTTTTTACGTCTACGTTTTGGGTAAGATGTTTTTATGATATACTAGGTGACATGGATCAGTGAATGGATTATCACCAGATATTAGTGACCAATACTTGCTTTTCATTGGTGTTTTCGCTTGATCATTTAACAGCCCATCTGATTTGGTAAAAGGGATAGCTTATGACAGTTCTTGAACTTACGTCTACGTTTTAGATTAAGATGTTTTATATGATATAGGTGACATGGATCAGTGAATGGATTATCACCAGATGTGTGACCAATACTGCCTTTTCATTGGATTGTTTCCTTGTTGATCATTTAGCAATATTACATCTGATTTAGTAAAAGGGGTAGCTTATGACAGTTCTTGAACTTACGTCTACGTTTTAGATTAAGATGTTTTATATGATATAGGTGACATGGATCAGTGAATGGATTATCACCAGATGTGTGACCAATACTGGCTGAAAAAAACCGTTTTTACCAATTTAGACGAGACATTCCGACTCCTGCGCCTCAGACAGACTTAAACCTCGTCGAATTTAATGTTTCAAAAACCCAATCATGTCTGATTACGTCTAAAAGGGATCGAAATGATAATCTAGTCTCCTTTAATGGAAGCAATTTTCCCATAAGCCCTCCATTGATATGCTTGGTGTAACCTTAAGTGACCAGCTCAGGCATGGGGGCTCCATCGAAACCCAAGTAAAGTTAGCCTCTCAGAAGCTGGACGTATTATACAGAGCCCGCAGATACTTTAGTAGTACACAACTGCTGACCCTGTACAAATCGCAAGTGCGTCCCACTAGAATTTGGCAGCCATCTCTGGTCGGGAGTCCCAAATATCTGAAAAAAAACTTGACTCTGTTAAAAACGGGCGGTCCGTTTGATGAATTATTATCTTAACAAATGGTTTACAGACATCGGGTGGGAATGCTGTCCTTGTTCTACCGGTATTTTAATGGAGGCTGCTCCGGGGCAACGTCATTGAATTCCGCTTCGGCACCGGTGCATAGTCGGGGAAGCACGCCAAACGCACGCCCAACATTTGCACAAGGTTGACATTTGTTACATGAGAACGGGTCGCTTCTACGATTCATTCTTGTGTTCAACAGCTCGGCTGTGGAATGATCTGCCGGCCTCTGTGTTTCCTCCATCCTATAACATGGGTCTCTTCAAGACCCAAGTTCACTGCTTCTCATCCTCTAAAAGACCCTCCACACAGCATCCCCAAAAATGATATAGGCCTTGAGGGAAATTTTTTCCTCCTTGGTCTCCTGTGTGGAGTTACTGTAAAAAAAAACAAATTGGAATTGTTTTTTTTGATCAGGAAATAATTTGGATATTTAAAAACATTTGAATCATTTACCACAGAAGTAATAACGGTATATTGTACTTAGTTCGGATACATGAGCGGGCTCATAATACGCTTCTATTGGTTTACCTCTATTGAACCGGATGTTAAAAAAATATTGTCTTTACATAAGTAGGAACCTAATTATATTCTTACTTGTTAACGATTCGTAAATTTTCTGGTAGTAAATAAATTCAATATATTAATTGTTTTGTGTTTAATTCGTCGAACTCCGTTTATTTTTTTTTTAAATTTTAATGTATATCAAATTCAATAATGCCATTTTTAAGTTTTGCAAATATTTTTAGTTTTTATTATTGCGACAATTGTTTCGGCGATCGAGACCATTTACAAGTTGCGGTTAATCCACATTGTGACGACTTTTACATATGATTTTATTTAATCCCACCCAATTCTAATGTGCTCGGGTTTTTAAAAATAATGATTTATTCTCGGTATCACCGATTTAGTTAGAAAAAATCAAAATTCTGTATATTGTGAGGTTTTAAATGACAATGTTTTCTTAATGGAATTATTTAAATGTTTTATGTTGTTTTGATAATGTGAACATACTGAAAAGTGGTAAATAAATAATTTTCCTTGCTTTATTAATTCATGTTTTAAAATTTTAAAAAGATATATAAATTGCTTAATTTAATGCTGTCAAAGCCGTTGTATTGTCACCTAAATATAAATGAAACCTAACAATATAAGAGTTTAAAAAAATACATATATACAGCGCCCTTGAGGTGATTTTTCACAAAAACGGCGCTATACAAATCATCCATATATATATACATTTATGACACTAGTTATACTAGAAAACTATGACAGCTTTCGGATTTCCAGGAATATGTTTGGATTGTAGCCTTTTTTTACGAAGTAAAATGAAGCCATTTTACACCGAACAGAGCCGGTATAGTATAATCGTATACCAACATTTTTATATCGACTTTAGGAAGTAATTGGATTTTTTTTCACACTTTTCAGAATACTTACTTATTCCAATTACATTTTGTTGTATGACGATAAAAAAGTGGTTTCTTTTGCTTTAAAAGGTTAATAAATCTTCCAGTGAATAAAGCTTCATGGAGTCAGATTAAATTGGATGGTGATTCTTCAAAAACACCTTTTCAAAACTCTTCAAGTGATAAAGTAAATTAGGACAAGTTAAACGATATTAGAATAGGACATGCAAACAGTTTATGGATGTAAGTTAATGTACAAGGTGTTTAATCTGGAGTGACGTACCAGGTTAGTATGTTTCTGTGTCTAATAAGATAATAATAGGTACATGATAAGATAAACCCTAGCAAGTAGTATTTGTACAGCGCCATTTAGATGATTTTTCCCAAAAGCGGCGCTATACAAGTGATCGAAGTATTATTATTATTAAGGTTAATCGTAATTTAATATAATTTTGTGACGAAAGGATAAATTAACATTACGATATTTTACAACATATAAGGCAAAAAGTCCCTGTGAACTATTTTTAAGTAGTTTGACAAAAGGGAGCTAAGGGAGCTTGTAATTCAAAATCTTATACTAAATTTATAGTTTAGATTAAGTTACAAAATATATATATAATTATCTTTATAAAATAAAAAAAAAACATACGTAACAAACGTAAACACACAAATAATTCGTATTAATAGTTATAAATACAATTTTTTTTTAAAGAAGCATAAACGACAACATTAAATGTTATTTAAAATAATCTTTATTATCTATTACAAACAGTTTCTATCAACTAGCCAAGTTTTCAATATATTTATTAACTGTTTAGTTGTAATTTTTTATTTATTTCAGCAGGTAACATATTTAAACAGCTAGGAATCAAGTTATAAGTAATTGTAATTGTGATAATTGTGATAATTTAGTTAAAAATAGTTGCCCAGATGAATTGGATATGTGGAGCGAATGAACGAAAAAAGAATGACAGTAGAATATATTACCCAAAAGTGAATGGTAAAATAAGTCGGGATTGCCTGAGGAGTAAATACTCGAGTCGGGTCATATTAAGAGTCAGAATAGCAGAAGATGATGAATGTGAATGAAGCAAGGAGCGCGCGCCAAGAAAGAGTTGTGTGGTGGTCTATCCTCACTGACTGGAATTATTTATTTATACAATATCAATGGTCTAAATATACCATAAACAATAATAACATCTCACAGTTAACTACAAGCATAAGAATATAGCACAAATAATTTAAAAATGTAACCATTAAATGTGGAATCAGGTCGTACAATGACATCAGAGAGTATATAAAGAACAAAATTTCTGAAGGATATAAAAGTAAAAGATATGCGTACATGTAAAACATATAGTAAACATAAATTAAAGTAATATTGATTGAAAATATATGATAGTATAACCTTCTTGTACTTACCTTTCGCGCAGTTAAATAGACCTGCTGTATCTATTACTAACTTAATGTAATCTAGGTACAAGCGAGTGTTTGTAATGCTTAGTCCTGGTGTTGTTACATTTAAACAGGATTTTGGAACGAGTTGCCCTGGTAGGTATATGAAATTGAATAAGGTTAATTAAATCAAGGCTGTCTATACTACCATTTACAATTTTGAACATCAAGTCTGAAATATTTCTTCGATCTGAGAGATTCGGTAAATTTACTTTTTCCGTCAAGTAATTATAGTTAATGCTTTCAATAGGAATACTGAGTTTATAATTAATGTGTTGTAGGAATTTGTGTTGAATTTCTTTTTATTGAATATGAATGTATTTAAAAAATAAAATTATACAAAATAATTATGGTTATTTCGGAAGTTATCTAGCCACTAGTACAATTTTTCACTAATTAAGTATTATTCAGATTGACAATGATAACTTTACAGTCAATGGTGTCTACACCCTACATATTGGGAATACCATTACAACATAAATCCGAGGACTTTATTTAGAAGAAAAAGATTTTGCATCTCATTACCCAAAAGAAAAATTGAATGTTAAGGAAATAAACAACGATAACTGATTCGAAAACATTAAATTTATTGCATGTAAATAAGCAGTGACCAATCAAAAATAATATTCGTTGAAGAAGATAATGCTAATCTCGATAAAATATGAAACAGAAAGACACAAAGGTAACATTCGTAACTAGGACTTGAGCGCAGATATTCTATTCTTTCCGGGCTGGCGTTTCTATCAATTGAGCCGCTAAGGCCTAATTATTTTCTGCCATTTTTTCGTCGATCTCAATTTAAACGTTTCACAGCAACGCGCACAAATGTATGTTTACATTTTCATAGAAAATGTATGAATGTCACAAAAAGTGCAGCGCACACCCGAAATTCTATGAACAACTCTGGCTAGGGGTGAAAAGGAAGAATTATCAACGCGATCATCTTTTCGTAGAAAGCATCACTTTAGGATTGACATATTTATGAAATAAAATGAACACTTTGTTTTAATCCGCTAATTTATTCTTAAATTAACGCAAATCGGATTGTTTTTTTTATAATTTCTAAACGATTAGTAATCACATGTAGTATTAATAATGGATAGTAGAGTAATAATATATATTTCATATTTTCTTCAAAAGATTAGTAATCACATGTTGTATTCATATTGGATAGTAGAGTAATAATATATATTTCATATTTTCTTCCAACGATTAGTAATCACATGTAGTATTAATAATGGATAGTAGAGCAATAATATATATTTTATATTTTCTTCAAACGATTAGTAATCACATGTAGTATTCATAATAACAGTAGAGTAATAATATATATTTTATAATTTCTTTCAAATGATTAAAATCACATGTAGTATTCAGAATGAAGGTAGAGTAATAATATTCATTTTACAATTTCTTCAAACGATTAGTAATCACATGTAGTATTAATAATGGATAGAAGAGTAATAATATATATTTCATATTTTCTTCAAACGATTAGTAATCACATGTAGTATTCATAATGAACAGTAGAGTAATAATATATATTTTATTATTTCTTCAAACGATTAGTAATCACATGTAGTATTAATAATGGATAGTAGAGTAATAATATATATTTCATATTTTCTTCAAACGATTAGTAATCACATGTAGTATTAATAATGGATAGTAGAGTAATAATATATATTTCATATTTTCTTCAAACGATTAGTAATCACATGTAGTATTAATAATGGATAGTAGATTAATAATATATATTTCATATTTTCTTCAAACGATTAGTAATCACATGTAGTATTAATAACATAGAATATAATAATACATTTCATATTTTCTTTCAAACGATTAGTAATCACATGTAGTATCTTATAATGAACAGTAGAGTAATAATATATATTTTATAATTTCTTCAAACGATTAGTAATCATAGTATTCAGAATGAATAGTAGAGTAATAATATTCATTTTATAATTTCTTCAAACGATTAGTAATCACATGTAGTATTAATAATGGATAGTAGCAATAATATATATTTCCATATTTCTTCAAACGATTAGTAATCGTTACGTAGTATTAATACTGATAGTAGAGCACAATATATATTTCATATTTTCTTCAAACGATTAGCAATCACATGTAGTATCTATAATGAACAGTATAATATATATTTTATAATTTCTTCAAACGATTAGTAATCACATGTAGTATTCAGAATGAATAGTAGAGTAATAATATTCATTTTATAATTTCTTCAAACGATTAGTAATCACATGTAGTATTAATAATGGATAGTAGAGTAATAATATATATTTCATATTTTCTTCAAACGATTAGTAATCACATGTAGTATTCATAATGAACAGTAGAGTAATAACATATATTTTATAATTTCTTCAAACGATTAGTAATCACATGTAGTATTCAGAATGAATAGTAGAGTAATAATATTCATTTTATAATTTCTTCAAACGATTAGTAATCACATATAGTATTCATAATCAATAGTAGAGTAATAATACTCATTTTATAATTTCTTCAAACGATTAGTAATCACATATAGTATTCATAATCAATAGTAGAGTAATAATACTCATTTTATATTTTCTTCAAACGATTAGTAATCACATGTAGTATGAATAATGAATAGTAGAGTAATAATATATAAGCATTCTATATATTCCTGAAGAAGAAAACAGGTCTTTCGAAACATGTTGATTTGTGTATATCAATAAAGTGGTGAATACACAGTCATTTTTAATCATTCACCAATCGGTTTCGCTCACCTCAAGCTTCATCCGGGTGAAATTCAAAACTAAACAAAAATACATGAAGTGAGTAGGGATCAAAAGGAAGGAGACAACATATAAAACGAAACAATTGAAATGTGTCACAGAGATATGCTTACTTGTAACAGAATTATTGAAAATCAAAGATCGTCTCTTTCTCGCTGATAACAATACGTAGGCCTAAGTAAGACAAAAGGCTGTTTCTTAGCAACGTTTGGTTAGGACAGATATCGGAAGTGTATACATTCGCACCAATATGTGATGTACGATTTGAACCAAATGACTCCTCATAATCGTAATACCAGAGCACAGCAACTAGATTACCTAAATGTACTTAAGTGTCTGTACTTAAATCTATACATGGATAATTGTGTGCAAAAATTGGAAAGGGTGGGCTTGGGCGCAAAAATGAGTAGTCTGCAAGTATGTTGTCCGTTGTAAGCTGATGATGCGATACTGATTGCTAACAGTATGGAAGATCTACAGTCCCTCTTATCTAGGATGAACGAAGTATGTATGAAGAATGAGCTAATGATGAATGTAAGTAAGTCTAAAGTCATGGTGTTTGAAAGAGAGAGTACGAAAACAGTGTGCAATATAGTTGTGAATGATGGATACTTGGGGAGGTCGATGAGTTTGTGTATTTGGGAAGTATGTTTGCGAGAGATGGAAAGACTGATAGGGATATTGAAAGAAGGGTGAATGCAGGAAACTCCAATAACGGAGGACTGAACGCGGTCGGCGCTTACAAAAAGTTGCCCAAAGAAACGAAGCTAGCAGTCCACAATGGAGTGCTGATACCAACTCTGATGTATGGCAGTGAGGCATGGAACTGATAGAGGAAGGATGAAAGTAGACTGAATGCTGTAGAAATGAGATCTCTGAGACGAATGTGTGGTAAAACCGTGTATGATCGTGTGAAAAATGTTGAGATTCGTAAAGATGCAAGGCTGATGTAAGCGTAGTGAGCAAGATTAAGAAAGGGACGCTTAGATGGTTTGGGCATGTAGAACGAATGAACGATGAAAGGAGTGTAAGGAGAATATATGACGCGAATGTGAATGGAAGAAGAAGCTGGGGACGCCCGAGGAAGACATGGCACGATCAAGTGAATCAAATACTCGAGTCGGGCCATGTCAGAGTCAGAATAACAAAAGAGAATGTATGAGATTATGAATGAATGAGTATGAAGCAAGAAGT
>JAHDVE020008975.1:0-35211 GCA_022606495.2 Halesus radiatus | reverse complement strand
TTTTTCGGTTTCGTGGTTCATTTGGGATGTGTTAATATTATCTTCTTCAATGATTAAAAAAAAGGTTCCACGTGACACGGCAATGTTATGCGACAATGAGCGTTAAAGTTACTTTCCTTAGTGCACATTGTCGTATGACATTACAGTGTCAGATGAAACCTTGTCATTCCAAGGGGTCGAATAGGTTATATTGTTATTGACAAGTGTATTCAAACTAAGTCAAAGAAGTAAGCACCAGTGTGCTCTTGTGCGGTATTCCAATAAAAAAATAAAAAAAAATACTAAAAAGAGAAATTTTAAAATTTACATTGTTGTGACAACATTATCATACTTCTCAATATTTAGATATCTATATCGAAGAGTAAAATACAATTTGCAACACAAAATAACAAAACAATGTGTAATATCTACACCGAAAACAATTTTTAGTCAGTTACCGCCGAAAATTAGCTTGAGCGGCACAGGTGCACTTTGGAAATATAGGCTTCATGGCTCACACACATATGTATAGTGCCACGGTAAAAAGGGGGCAAAATGGGATAGACAAAAGGAAGTACATTAACAAAATTTTACATTTACGAGTATAAGCTCCACTCATAAAAGGGGGATGCAATTTTCGCCAACCTAGTTTTGTATGGGACTGGCGCGATCTTATCGAATTGAATCGTAGCGTGGCGATTTTACTGGGCGTTTTGCTAACCACAGTGTGCCTAAATAATCTCAAATTATAACCTTAGCACCACCGATTTTAGAAGAAAATCTGGTTTTGATTCAAATGTGAGGTTACGTTTGACTTCCGAATTTGACATTTAAGTGGACGGGAAAATAACAAAACCAGTTTTTATTTTCTTTTAAATAACGTTAAAGGTGTAAAAAACAAGTTCTAATATTAAATTTAATTAAATTAAAACGTAGAATCATCTTTCAAGGATAACCACATCTCTGAACACCGTTTGATAATGATATGAAAAATATTCATTTAAATCCTACAGCTCCCTTGGGATGATTTGTTACAAAATGGCGCTATACAAATTATCCAGTTATTAATTTTATAGTGTTTTGTCGTCATTTAAAATCTTTTAAACGATCTAAAAGCTTCACCGGTTAATCGCAGTGGTTCCCAATTTTTTTCGATTCGTGGCGCCCTTGCTAAATCTAGATTTTCGAAAGTGTTAATTTTTAAAAGTGAATTGATATTTTTAAAGTGCGATATAGCGGCAACCGATGATTCTTTTGCAGTATTACTAGATAAAATAAATAAAAACACATTTTAAATGAAAAAAAAATGATGTCAAACTAAATGAAAATGAGCCGATTCAACGCAGATTCGCGGCGCACCTCGGAGGAAGCCGCGGTTTCCCAAGGCAGTGGGCGCACATTTTAGAAAACCGTGGGTTAGCGTATGCTAAAGTATGCGACTTCCTCTTCAAAAACTGTCATCAATGTTAAATTTAATCGTTGATCAAAGGTTTATATGTGTATGTTCGCCGGATTCAATCCTCTGCAAGTTTAGCATAAATGACAATGTTCATGATGAGAGTACGGAAATTAAAATACTGTCATGTTATTCGTAACACTGGTGTCAACCTCTCGGGTGCCAGGCATAAAAGACGTCCTGGGCACCATGCGCTTACTGGCTTTAATTTCGTAATAACTAACCGGTGTTTTACAAAATTATGTTGTAGTAAATTGCTCCATCTTATCAGATAACGTATTTATTTATTTATTGACGGTTAGAAGGCTTTTACATGTTAATACATTAATCTTATAGTAAGTTGGAGTATAATAATATAGTGAATAGAAAATAATAATTAGAGTATAAAAGAAGTAAGTAGGTACAATATAAGTATTTAGTTACAGCGTAATGTTAGTTACATTATAACAGCAGGTTATACGAAGGAGTATAACAAGTGTTTTATATAGTACATAATATAATAACATAAGTATAAAAGAAGTAAGAAGGTAAGCACTATGTAAGTAGCTAATTACAGTGCAACGTGTGGGTAATAGGTTTATAATTATTGCGACGTATCTGCACAGAGTCAATGGCTTTTTCAGGTATTTTTGGGGCTCCAGAACAGAGGTGGCTACCGAATTCAACAGTGGGACGTACTTGCGACTGGTGCAGGGTCAGCAGTTGTGTACTATTAAAGTGTCTGCGGGACTTGTCCAGTACGCTCATCTTCTGAGAAGCTAACTTGACTCCGACTTCGAACTAATTTTGAAGAATTTGACACGCAAAACTGAGATTGGGGACCTTGGCGTTATTTTAGAGTCAAATTTCTATTTTAAATCTCATATACTCGTATGTGACATTGTCTCCTGCGCCAAGAAAATTCTTGGCTTTGTTTTCCGTAATACGAGATCATTTACTAATGAAATTGCAATACGAAAACTTGTTCGCAGCATCTTGGAGTACAGTTCCATTATCTGGGCCCCTTCAGAACAGATCCATATTCTCGAAATAGAAAGAGTCGAGAAGAGGTATGAAAAAGTTGTTTTTAATAGGAATACTCGATTTCAACACCTTAGAAGCCTGCCGAAAAATATGCTTAGATAAATATTTTTTAAGTTAATCCCCGGAAAAAATTTGTAATCCACCTAAGTTGAAAAGGGTAAACTTATACTTCCCTAATAAATATTTGATGAGAATTTTATGCTCCTAAAGCGACAGCTTCTACTTACCCAGACCACGCCAATCAGCAGAGGGACTCAACTGATCAACGATGCTGCATTGACCGTTGACATTTGCAATATCACTTTTGCCACTCTTAGACCCAGTGGCGGCTTGTGACTAATGATTGAAAAATACGATATTATTGATGTTGTTGAAATTGAAAATGATTTTTTTTTCAAAATCTCCATACAAAAAATTGAAATTTTGAAAAAAATATAAATTATTTTCGGCTTCAACAACATCAATAACGTCGTATTTTTCAATCTTAGCACTCTAGCTCGCTCAAAAGTCACGAGCCGCCACTAGACCCATGTCACAAAATAGTTATAAAATCTGCCCTCACAACTTTTTATATTTTACCTATCAACATAGATTATCTTCAGTATTTGTTAAAATCATGAATATACAAATGTTTAAATAGTTGTACTATTTGTTATTTCAATACTTGTCTCTGTATATTTTTTACAAAATCCCATTTATTGTAATGTGTCTTAATCTCTGTAATATATTAGTGTAACTGTTTTATAGAGTTTATAAAAAATAAATAAATCTATATGTATTATTTGAACTGTTTATGTACTATGAATTTATATAATACGTAAACTAAGTTTAAATAAAAATAAACTGTGAATGCACGCTTGTAGCACGAAGTGACGCGGTGAACTAGCGGGTGAAGGGAAAATCTCCGCACCGAGTATTCCGCCATTCGTGAACTAGGAGACTTGAAGAAGGCGGCGATGCGGAGCGGCTTCGCAGGGGTGATGTGTTTTCAAGATCACGAATTGACGTGCTAGTTAGAATGCGTCAAGTTCTATTGACGAGATGAAGAGAATATAAACGGAAGACATTATTAATTATCGGAACAAGGAAAAAAAACTGAAAAGGGGCTCTAAACATCACTTTGCAGGATGCTAACTCAAGCAATATTGCATATGATTTATCTGTAAATTCTGTACGGGTAGTTAGGAAAATGCATAAGTTTTCAAAAGAAAGCATCGTCAAACTGTAATCCATCAATTCTATGAAATACGTGCCAAAATGTCTTAAAATGCCATTTGAAAACAAGTGAAAAATATTTTGAACTCCATACCTAAAATTCCTGTACTATTTTCATGTAGAATTTAAAAGTTTACAGTTTGGGGATTTTTGTCTTCTGAAATATTATGCATTTTACTAATTATCCGTATAGAATTAATATACAAATGATCCATAGTAATTCTTGAGTTAGCAACCTGCAAAGTGCGTATTTTTGGGTGCTGATCGTTTTGATTATTTATCGTAATAACCATCCATGTTTAAGAGGTGGCTTTTAAAGTGTATATTATTAAGATATGAGTACTGCTAAACGCAGTCCTGAAATCAAAATACGTTAGTATGATGAATATGACAAAGCGCGCTAAAAACAGCTGCGTCAACCATGAAATTCAAGGTTGTTTATTTTCTAAACAATTTTTTATTGTAAGACATACAACAATGTTTCATTCCCGTGAGTTATCAATTCACCTCATTTTGGGACTGTTAATTTTTGCTACATAATATTAAGTTTGACAAAGTTTTCAAGGCAAATATGTAAATGAATTTATTTATTTTTTAAGTATATATATATATATATATATATATATATATATATATATATATATAATAGAAAAATAACATAAATAAATGTACAGGCTCGAAACATACAATACAATAGAAATACATAATAACGTATTACAAGAGAGAAATATACCTACATCAGAATCTGCAAAGCTTGAGGACGGCTATCAGAACAGATTTGGTGTCCGTGATAAATGGTTTTTCAAATAGTTTTTTTTTTTAATATTTTGTATATCTCTGAACATCATTTCGAGATTTTTCCGAAGCGCTCACATGTCTCAATTCCTCAAGCAACTTGTTATAGCTGATGTAAGCAATGTATACGAATGATTTCAGTCCGTGTATTGTAGTGTATTTTTGATATGCGTAGTTCGTGATGGAGTCGTGTATTACGTTGATGAACGTCGTGATTATAGTTAAATTTTATATTTGTGTGAGTATGGCATTGATTCATATTTAAAATAGTGTTTATTATCTCATGGCTAGGAATAATCTTAAACGGTAATTCTAGTGCGTGCTGATAAATATCTTCAACAATAGAAATAGGTGTGAAAATTTCATGACGCCAGAGCCCCACGTTAAAGATTTTTTTTTTCTATTCCAAAAGCAGCTTGCTGCGTTGTATTCAAGATTATGTTAAAAGGACATTATTCGCGCTAAATGTGTTTCTGTTTTTTTTTATTTGTAATGTAGGAATAAAAGTTACAGCGGGTACCAAACACAATAACTAAAAATTATAAGATTAAAGCATAGTGTATGGTGCAGTGTGAAAATCAATTGTTAGTTTTTGGTTCAAGACTTTCACACAGTCCGCGTTCGGAGATCAACTGGAGGGCGGCTCTTGATTTAATATGTGGTGCCTTGGTTCCAGTGACGTGCATTGCTCTACGGCCAAAGGTAGGCTGTGTTTAGTTTATCAAGTTAGGGGATGAATTATGCGTTGAATATTTGAAAAGGCTATGTGATTAGCATTTTCCGCTGATTGTTATTTGCATATGCATTGTGCCTTTTTGGTCGTTAGTGCATATTTTAGCAATGTTATTTTTCAAAATATGAGTTTTAGAAAAAATGGTCCATATTTTTGTCTTTTCTAGAAAACTGGATATTTTTGGGACCAGTGCAAATTTTGTTAAAAATTGGATTTATAGTAGAGATAGCCGTGCGTTAATTTCGCTATCCCTACCCCACAACTGGATAATTTCCCAATAATTGGGTTCCAAAAATAATTTTCCTGTATTTATCCTCTCATTTAGGCAATGTTTTAGCATTGTCAGTGCGTGTCTGGGCATTGTTAACGTGTATTACGCGATTTTTATGGTGTACATAATCCGATGTCTAGTTATGTCCAACTAAACAAATAGGCGTACACGTTGCTAACTAAACTAATGATAAAATAGCATATACATTTTTCGCCTATTAAAAAATTTCTGTAATTTCTTCTTATGTTAAATTTTCTGAGGGTAGACAGAGTTTTACAGTCTTTATGGACTGCACGTCACTGCTCGGTTGAAGCAGGAAAAGGTTTCAAGGGTAGTGGGGTTTCTTAATTGGCACTATTACTTACTTAATTAACATGCAAAAAACATGTTGGCTGAATTAGATGGCAAAAATTGTATTAAAATAAAGAATTTAATAAACATATTGAGGACTTGACTAGTTGAAAAAAATTATTTGTATTAGATAATTAGGAAATATTATTTTACGAACGATTTATTGTTGTAATTTATGCGGTTTTTTATAGTCATAAGTAGATATAGTTTTGAGTAAGATTATAATGAACCATTTATGTTTTAAAGATTTAAGTTTGTTATTTATGTTTTTATTTTACATATGTAAGTACCTTAACTGTAAGTTTATTATCAAGTTTTGAATGACAAGCACTCGTTAGTCAAACTAATAAAAAGTAATATATGGGAATATTAAAAAAATAAATTATTAAAAACACTGGCGATTCAGATTGCCTTCCGATTCTTCCAAAGCCACGCGACAGCAATAGCAAAAACCATCACTTGAAAATTGCGAAAAGAAATTTCCCGATGAAAAGTTGTTCTATTCGTTATAAAACTTGGATCACAAGGCGTCGCAACGCGACGCCTCAGAAAATGTCGAAAGAAAAAATATCTTAAAATTGAGGGGTCTCTATGAACTCACGAAAAGACGAAACTTACAAAACTTGTGTAAATTACAAACAAAATTCGTAAAAACTTATCATTAAAAAGGCGAGGCTCTGGACCGTGTTCCTTAGAACACAAGTTAATATTGTCCTTGTGCATCTTTCCAAGCTGGTGAAAGGAACTTCTGACTTTGAATGGAAAACTTTAGAAAGAGAATCTTTTAAAAGACTTCCTCACACCAAAGTAGATCCTTAGCACTGAGCGTATTGAAGTAATAACTCCAGAAAATGCACTCATAGAGTTAGGTGAATCCGAGTTAAGATTGGCGTTTGAATTTGAAAGAACATTCTTCTTCTTCGTATGGCGGAAGAGAGTTGGTGGAGGTCATAGTGAAAGAACATTATTTTATACGTATATAACCAATTTTCTCTTACAGCAAGTATACATGATTCAACAATGTATTGCATTCCTTGTTAACAATGCACTTGATGGGATAATGCAACAGCAGTAACAGAGTAGAATTTTGATAAAGGAACGAAATGGAACTTAATCCTAATTAAATTTATATTCGTAGTTTGTAATATATTATTAACATTTCTAAACTTTGATGCGGGTTGTTTTCGTGTTTTCAAATTCAATCTACCTTTATTTACATATGAAATAGTATTTCATATTATTTATCGAATAAAATGGATGATATGTGCCACAATTATAAATAATTAAATATTGATGACCTATTTGAACGCGTTCGAAATGTTCATATTAATTTCTCAATTCACGGTGCGTTTGCATGAATCAACGACGTACCATTAAAATGTATTCAAACATTATATTTACTGAACTTATTATTTTTTTTTTTTATTTAATGTAAATTAAATTTAATAATGTTATTAAGTTCTGCAAGTATTTATTAATTACTGAAGTTAATTAAACGTCTTTTCAGTATGTAATTAAATATATTTTAAGTAAAGTGGTATATACAAAGTGTATTTTCAATTATATAAATAATTAAATATTGTTTATATTATATAACACGCTGTTTGTAATATCACCGAAGGAAATTTTGTTTAAATTAAACATTTCTAGCTGTTGAATACAATGAAATAAGAGTGGAAATTCATCATGTTTCAACAACAGCAAAAATCGCGTCACAATCTGCAGCACATCAGTTGCCGTACTAACGTATCGTGTAATGTGTTCTCGTGTTAATATCATTTCTATAAGAGCGTAAAATGTTTTCACAAAGGAATAAATAAATAAAATCTTTGTACACTTAGATGTACTTTGCCGGTATTTAAATGATAAGCTTAAAATTGAACAAACAAATGGAAAAGAGACGCTAGTCGTGAAATGCCACCGGTACCATGGTAATTTTCTAAAATCATGTAAATAAGCATAATATTATTCGGCTATGGAGAGCGCTTCGCATTTAATGAATTAGGCGGCCCATTCTGGTTATTTTTAAGGAAAATTAATTATCCATTTCCTTAGACCTAAAGACGTCTTGCTTAACTTTTTGAGGTTCCGGTTCTCTCGAATGACAGGTGTCATTCAACGAATAACATTCTTTAAAAATATCCATATTTTCGTAGTTAGAAAAGAAAAACAAAATATTCTCTTACAATTGACTTTAAACATAATTAGTGAGTCATTTCTTCCATAAGAAAGTTGTTAAATTAACCAAAATAGCGAAATTGCGATGTTTGTAAAGAACCTATGCCAAAGGCCCGACATGTCGAATAAAAGTGATTTAAATTCTAAAAATTATGATAAACAATATTTGCAAAGCAAGTAAGAATAATAGAATTAGTAAGAAGTATTTTTATACATTTTTAAATTTTTGAAGAAGATAATATTAACACATCCCAAACTGAACCACGAAACCGAAAAAACAACAGAAATTAAAAAAATTTCAGTCGCATCTGTGACACGAACCCAGGACCTCTACCTATCCGGGGTAACCGCTTAACCCACTAAACTAATGAGACCAGTTCAATTTACGCCATTTACACAGATATCATACTTCAAGTTCAAGACTTAATATTATCCTCCATTTTTATAAATCCCATATTATTGGCTGCTATCCTTATGATGCGACTGAATCTTTTAAATTTCTGTTTTTTTTTTCGGTTTCGTGGTTCAGTTTGAGATATGTTAATATTATCTTCTTCAATGATTAAATATTACAATGAGGTATACAAACTTCAATAAGTTATAAAAAATAAAATGAATATTTTTAAATTATTATATAGTTGTATTTGTCCATACTTGTCATTATTTTTTAGTATACTCATTAGGATAGTTTTAGTATCCCAATGAGGGAAGCTTCGTTTCCAAAACATGTTGATATTTATATATTAAACAGTGGTGGAAACAAAATACTTATTAACTCTATTAATAATGACGCCAAAAAATAATTACACATCTTATCAAAGAAAATAGACACTACTTTATAAACCACTAATTTGTCAGGGCAAATATATTAACTAATAATTAATAATATCGTCAATACGAAATTGTCTATTTATTTTTCATTGATTGATAAATGATAAATTGTAAAAAATATACATAGACAAGTATCAGAAATAACAAATAGTACAACGAAGTAAAGATTTGGGTATAATTTCGTCAAACGATTGGTTTTCTCTTTGTGGCGTCATTATTAATAAACGAATTAAATAATGAATTTTGTATGCACCACTTTATTAATATAAAGATATACATATACATGTTTCGAAAGTAATGCTTTTTTCATCAGGAATAAAATACTCAATAATAATAATAATAGTAATACTTAATTACTCTTGATGAAGAAAGCGTCGTTTTCGAAACATGTATATATCTTTGATTAATAAAGTGGTGAATACAAAGTATATTATTTAATTAATTAAAAATAAACACTTGTGTATTAATGATTTTAACAAATTCTGAAGATGATAATCTGTATCAAACACGGAAGAAGTGAAAGGTTGATAGGTAAAGTAAAAAAAGTCATTGGGGCAATTTTATAACTATTTTATAATATGGGTTAAGACGAACGGCTGCGCGGCCTGTTTCATACATAAATAATTTTTGGATTTGAGGCCAAAATACACATCCAAACTGAATGATATATTTTTTAATTAAAAGTTTAGTAAATATCTAGTACGGATGAAAAGTATTTTTGTTATATTTGTTTAAAATTATGAAGGATATGCCAGAAAAAAAACGGTTTTCATAATTTTAGAGGCAACTTGTGTTCCAAAGTAAATTGGTCGTTTTTAATTTAATTTAAAGTCCATCACAATGCGGTTATTAATATATATTTTTATTTCAATTTTATATTATATTATATTTTCACAGTAGATGGAGTCAAACTTTTTTTTAAATCACCGTAAGCCCCCAAATAATTGTTAAAGGTGAAATATCAGATAACCTATTTAATAATCAAAGAAATTTATCTTATAGTCCGATTTTAAACGTATTTCCCGTGAATCCTTCCCCAATCAATTATTGGCATCCCCTCACATGTCCTTAGGGATGCCTCTCTAATATTGTCTCACTCACCCATTTGATTATTATTATGTGTAGTTTGTTTTTTATCATAGGATTTTCTATATGACTTCAATATTTCCTCATAAAACTGTTTTATTTACTATTCAGTTGTTAAAATATCTATTATTGTTGTCTCCCTCTTATACATAATACTTTTCAATTGTTGCCTCCCTCTAATATTGAATTCTACTTTCTCTTTTTGTATTACCCTCTCTCGCTATATTTCTGTACCTATATATACGATAACTCTGTATTATTTTCTTTAGTTATAATATTTGCCTTGCCGAAGCTTGATCTAAGCTAAGATTGTGTATTGTATTTAATATGAGGTCAAACAACAAAGCAATTGTTTCTTATGAAAAAATTATACATCTATTGAAGAAAATAGATGTATAATTGTATGTGTGTTGCACCTACATTATTTTTAATAATACTGTGATAATTATACATCAAATTCCTTTAAAAATTTGTTGTCATCGACATGTAATCGGAATCGCGATTAATCAAGAAGTCTTTAAGCCTATGGAAAAGGATGGGGAATTATCATTAAAAAGACCCAGAATAGGCTCAATGAAAATGGCATAGTAATGATAATGGAAAAGCGGATCGACGTTCGGCAATCGGTATTACCTACTCTGGGATATTAGCAAACAGCAGATAGCAGACAGGGTAACCTTTCTATCAGATTCACCGCGACGCTAAGTTCTGGCGTGCAAAAGTGTAACATTTTCTTCCAATAAGTGCCGAGCAGCCAGTACCCCCCGCTGTAAATACATGTACACAGGCGCCGGCTTCATTTACTCAAGCGCGTAATACGTCATAATACCGGAAGTATTGTCGCACATTTTGTGGATTAATAACTCAAGTGCTTTCTATATTAAAGAAACGTTGAACAATAGAATCGATCCGATGGAAATCCAATATCTTGCATTATATCCAATCAATTAGTTAGCCATACAGAAAGCACTTACTGCTCGACTTAAAATAAAAAGACAAAGCGAGTGGCCATATGAGAGCGAGGGACGCTTGCCATATATCTAGCTGCTCGATATACTCTGAGCCTGGAGAGCTTTTTCACATTTTTAATTCAATTCCGTGGACCTCTGAACTTCGTGCATATTAATGCATTTTTTCTACCTTGTTTCAAACACAGGCGATGAATGAGAGACCTTCGAATAGAATTCATTAGCGACCGAAGTTTTCGGGTAGTAGGCTAGATCGTTAAGTTCATAATACCGTCAAAATTTTATGCACAATTTAGAGGTATTTCACCACAAACGAAGAAATGGCTTTAACCGTCTTTAATAATTAGATCTGAATAGTCAACTTCTTCCCAAATCTCCTCTTTCTACATCTTTCTGATCTAAAAGTCCGTGTAAAAGCTCAGCTGGACGTATAATCAAATAAATAAATATCAGGAAACGCTACACATCGCATGATGTTGCAGTTATTATTTTATTACATTTATTAGAAGGTTGGTGACAAAAGAAGAGTTGGAATTATTTGCAATATTAATGATTAATAATATCGAATTTGGGACTGGAGAACAGATTTAAAAAAAAAACGAATAAAATTTAAAAATAAATTAATTAAAAAATATGCTTAGTATTCACCACTTTATAAATATACATAGATATCTACATGCTTCGAAAGCGATGCTTTCTTCATCAGGAATATATTAATACTGATTTCCTGATGAAGAAAGCACCGCTTTGTGGGTAATAAAAAGTATTTTTTTTAATTCATTTAATAATAATTACGCCACAAAGTGAATACCAATTGTTTGAAGAAATTATAAAATTTAAAAAATTTGCTCTTTATTTTTTTTAGCCTTTCTCGGATATTAATCCGAGACACTGTCTAGTTTGCAATTGTGTTCCTTAGGAACTTTGTAATCATTATAAAGATAGCTGCGAATAATATGGAATAAAAAATGGAGAATAATATTGACAAATCTTGAATTTGAGATATGATATCGATGAAGATGGCATAAATTGAGCTGTTGTTTTCTCAATAAATATAGATATATATTTTTTTCTAAATTGAAAGAAAAGATAATTGTTTTGTATATCTCACCTATACTCGTATACATGCTCATTCTGTGTATTTTGATTTAGTTTTAAAATTTACCCTGACGAAGCTTGGGATAAGCGAAACCGGTTGGTGATGATTTAAAAATAAGTTAGTTGTTTTAAAACAAACACTTTGTTTTATTAAATAATGTTATTATTAAGTACTTTCGTTCGGTAGTAAAATGGCGTTGTACGCCGAAACCGCTATCACAATAATAAATACTAAAATAGTTGAAGAAATTTATACTTACAATATTAAATTCGATTTTCTTTAAATTTTAAATAAATTAATTAAATGAGTTCTACGAATTTAACACAAAAACAATTCATAAAAATGAGTATAATACAATAGCTGGGAAATGACCTCCGTGGTCGAAGGATAAGGTTCTCGACTACGAATACGGAGGTCACGAGTTCGAATATAGGCGTGTACAAGTAAATTTTATTTGATCAAATAGTGTTATATCACAATTAATTTGTATAAAATAATACACATACAGCATTTATACTTGCGGCACGTTCCAAAGTGGTAGATACTCGCACTTTAGCCCTAGCGAAAGACCACCATTCGGAAACGAAACATTGCTTGAAATGGTCTTTGCGTTAGTGTTAGGTGACCAGATTTGGTGAGACAGATACTTTCCTATCTCCTTCCCCTCTCCATACCCCCTACAGCCTCACAGCATACCTCATTTGAGGAGTATACTCACATAGTGTCACTGTAAAATAGACAAGCAAAAAGTAGATATATCATATTTCTTATATATACATAAATTTAACGTTAAACTTTCCGACACAAGGGTTTTGATATTCAAGTATAATACGAATTTCCCCCACCCCACGAAATAAGACAAAGAAGAATTGAGCAGTAGATATAAAAATCTACTAGATAATATTACAGTAATTTTTACTACATCGATATCTGTATTGAAAATGATCAACGTTGTTGGAGAGGTTTGCATTACTCATATTCCCATCGGACTAGAAAATCACTTTGCGAATATTCGTGCATGTACCCATACCGGTATTGCGAAGCAACACTGACCCACTGTTAAGGAAATCCAACACATTTCGAACAAAACAATTGATTTTAATTTGGCTCCAGCGCAGTTTCCGTTGGAGTCAATTTTATGTTTACATCGGGCGGAAGTTTTCATAAGACATTAAAAAGATACTTCGTGTTTACTGTTACGATTCGTACCTACATCTTCCCCGCGCGTTAAAATCTCCATTTAAATAACCTTTTCTTTATCGCTTCTAATTCACATCGTCGTTTTATTTGTGTTATAAAAGTGTGCAAAGAGAATACATAGTAGGAAATATATGGAATAAGATTACTATTTTTCTGGTTTAAGCCTTTAAATCATTATAACTCAATTTGTGCACATGAAAATTTACTTTGTCCGTGAGATTTTTTTCCAAACTTTGATAAAACTGAAAACTTGGCAAAGGTCGAAATAAACAAGCAATACTCTGATTGTATCATAAAAATTGTTGAAGAATGCTATTAAAACAGCTACAAAAACTTTTGCTTTGAAAATACATAGACATCGTTGAAAAAATACACTGCTTGCCACAAATCACAACGGCACAAATTATGACGGCCTCCGTGGTCGAGGGGTAAGGCTCTCGACTACGAATCCGAAGGTCGCGGGTTCAAATCCCGGCGTGCGCAAGTAAGTTTTATTTAATTAATTTGTGGTATTTCACAATTAATTAATTTAAAAATAATATATAGTATATTTGCGCACGTTCCAGAGTGGAAGATACTCTCAGTATCGCCCTATTGAAAGACCACCATTCAGAATTGAAACTTTGCTTGAAATGGCCTTTAACCGTGTTTGGTGACCAGATTTAAATAGGCAGGTATTTCCCCACCTTGATCTTCCTCTTCTCCTTCCCATCCCCAATACCTTCAGCCTCACAACATTCCCAAATTGGGGATGCCATAGTCTCACTGGCTCCAGACGGTTGGGAGCAGTTGAGACTCGTGTGTGGTATTCATGTAAAAAAAAAAAAAATCAAAAGTAATCTTTGTGTCACTTTCGCTGCTAATCTGTAACATAATGATGACATTCTGAGCTACTCAATTTATGTCTTTATATGTGTGCAGAAACTATATGTCTCTATAGTCTATATGAATAGAAGTATGTTGTGGGCGTGTCTGATGTGCCCGAAGTAAGGTAATTTTACATCGGTAAAAATTGATCAAAAATTTTCAAATACCGAAATTCTTTTACGTTAATTTTTTCAAATTATTATTTTATAATTCTTTTATTATTATACTCCTGACGAAGAAAACATCGCTTTCCTAAATTTAGATATGTTTATATTAATAAAGTGGTGAATACAAAGTATTTTATTTAATTCATTTACCGAAATTCCATCTTGAATAGATAATTAATTTTACTAGCCAGATTGGGGGCCGAGAAGCCAAAAGATCTAATGTAGATTGTCGACATCCGTTTTCTTTCACATCGGTACAGATCACATTACTATGGTTTTTTTTTTTATTTAGTGAAAAATGGTTGGGATCATTTCCAAAACCTTTCCATTCCTCTAAAATCTGTAAAAAGTAATTATGTCTGTGTACATGACAAAAATATTGAAATTTAAAAATTTTGTAACCATAATTCGCGGAAATTATTTCAGAGTAATATTATTATTTTGTTGTAATAAGCTGAGCGTAGTACAGACAACACTGACGTCAGACTACCGGAGATTAAACAAACTTCTGAAACCAAAGCTTTTAAACGAACAGGGAATAGGGATTTGAACTTTATTATTATTTTTTTTTTCATATTTATTTTAAACCTGCAGGATTTGTTGCACGCTTTAAATAGGAAATTCTCCCGTATTATTACGATTTAAAATAATAAACTATAGTATGTGACAGGTCTTCTAATGGCAGAAAAAACGCACAAAGGTTGCGTTACGGAATGGGGCATAAAGTTTGTAGTAAACAGGTTGTCATATTAATCCGTTGTCAAACGTTTTGCGCGGGGCTTACTGACTCCTACTCCAGACCTGACGGGTAAACCGAATATTATGGCGAAGTTAAAACGAAAACTGTCAGATTCAACTACGCCGATGGCTGCCACCTCAGGCCTATTTTGAAATAAATAATGCCTAATTTCTTGAACACTTGTCCAGAGGAAATTATTTCTAAAAACCCTGTTGAAACTCCAAAAGTCAAAACTTCACTCCTTCAAATAAATTCTTATTCATCTTTAAAAGCCTTCTGGCGTCAGGCTTCGTAAATAAACCTCATTTAAAAAAATTCCGATATGCCGCACCTTGGCGACTCTCGCCCATTCGACGCGTGCAGCTTCAGATTGTCAGCCCACCTTATCCGTGGGTGTCCGTCCTCCCCATTGCTATCCGATAATAGTATGGTTCCAACGGTCATCTGCAAGTTGTTCCACGTGCCCAGTACGGTCCCACTCGAAGTTGGAAAATGTGTAATGTGATCTATGATCTGACGTGTTAAGAGGAACGGCTGAGCGGCCCGTTTCATACAAAATTTAATTTTGGATTTGGGGTCATAATACTCACCTAAACCTAATGATATATGTTTTAAATTAAAGGTTTAGTAAATATCTAGTACGCACGAGAAGTAATTTATTTATTTTTGTTTTAATTGTGTCTTAAGTATTGCCATGAAAAAAAACAATATTTATAATTTTAGAGGTAACATTGAAAATTGTTTGCGGGTTTGTTGATTTTTTAAAAATTATCATATTTGCTATGTAAATATGATTATGTAAATAAAAATATAAAAACAAATCATTTAAAAAAGAAGGTTTTTTCTGGACGATATTTTAAATTACGTACGGCAAATTTGTGTTCCAACGTAAATTGATCGTTTTTAATTTACTTTAAAGGCCACCATAATGTTTATTTGAATACACGAGTTTTTTTTTTATTTTTATATTTTATATTTAATTATATTTTCAAAGTAGACGGGTTAAAACATTTTTTTAAATGACCGTTAGCCCCCAAATAATTGTTAAAAATGCCTATCGAGATATAGCGTTGCGGTTTAATACTGAAAACTACAGCCCGAGTATATAAATGTCTGATATTTTTAATGAGAGTACCGCTAGAGAGTTCCCAAAGCAAGTTGGAGTACAGCTTCCCCAATGTAAGTGATGTTATGAGGCTAAGGTTAATGGGGAAGAAAAGTTGATGTGAATAGGAAAGTACATGACGGCAAATGCCATTTCAAGCAATTTGTTACGAATATAATTCGTAACCATTATGTATCAGGGTTCCGATCCTTTTAGTAATAGATTAATTTAATTATTCTTGTGTAGATACCTATATCCTTAAACAATAGTAAGTCGAATATTTATAAATAAATAAATATTTGACAAGTCAAACATTTTTCACCAATAAAATGAAGACATAATTTGTCTCGACGCCACCTAGTGAGGGATTTAGCCGTTTCAAGCCTTCCTCATACAAATAAAGTTGGTTGTTTACAGGTGAAATATAATTTTTTAAAAAAACCGTAGTTATTGAATGAAACACTAGTATATATTGATTAACTTGGCGGGTTTGCGATAAGCCGACGTAGCTCAATGGTAGAGCATCTGACCGGATATTAGAAGGGTGTGGGTTCGAGTCCTGCGGGCGACATTTATCTTTGCTCGGAAGGTTTTTTCAATTTGGATGAGCGTTTTCAGGCTAATAATTATTGTTTATAAAAATAATAGTAAGTCGGTTTAAAATTCAAATATTGCATGTTAATAAACGCACTAGAGCGCGCATAAAAGCGCACTTGATTTGAACCTTCACAAAACTGCGCTATATATATGAACCGTTAATATTATATTAATAACTTTCCAACAAAAGGGTACAAATTTATTTCGGATCAAAAATATTGGTTAGGTTTCCAGGAAAACCTTTCCAATTTTATAAATAACAATTTTAATGAAAAGCCATCAGTGCCTTTTCTGTTTTTAACGAGGCCACATCCGTTTATTAATAACGGAAACCAGTCACGCGGCTTGGCACACTCAAAATTAACTGACTTATTGAATCCCGACAAGTTTGCTTTAGCAAAATACTGAGGGAACTGTTTTTTCAGTGTAAATTATGCGGTTATTGTATTTGTTTTGACGAACACGTAAGCAGCAATTTTTATTTTTTCATTTTTTTTATTTTATTTTACAGACTATATAAATAAGTATGTGAAAATACAAAATATGGCGTAAGTATAATAATTTAGAGAATAACAAATTAAAATACAAAATGGTTTACTATATTTTGGAAAATCTATTTTTCTTAGTCCTCTTCACTAGCCGTCCAGTGCTGACTCGGACTAGAATTATTTTGTTTGATGTCATCATTCTACGTCGTTTTTTGTGCTCTTTTTAAGTTTATTTCATTGACCTCTTTCGTTCAGACAGACTTTAATTATTTGTACTCTATAAACTTAATATATATTTTGATTTATTTTTGCTACCAACGATTGTGAAAAAAAATATTTATTTATACATAAACGGTAAATTTTATTTAAAAAAAAAGAAAACAAAGTGACTAATAATAATAAAAAGAAAGAAAGGGTTGGAGAAGTGTAGAGAATGTGTTATGAAATCAAGAATTGTAATAGAATATGAATAAAAATTTAGGGGAAAAAAGCGTATTTTAAAGTTATTTAAATCACGCTAAGAAAATTTTATAAATTTATTTTGTCTGTTAGTAAGGAATCATGAAACATGTTCAAGACTATTAATTTTTCGGAATGAGTATATGTTGTGATGGCGCGAATAATTGGTGAGTTCTTGCTGTTCGCTTCTACATGAAGAAGCGTAGTGTGCGTGGTACGCCTAGTTGGAGCATTTAAACCAACGAAGGATAGTCGAAGCATACTCCACTGGATTAATGACAAAAAACATCATTTGTAGAGTCTTAACTGTCTTAACTGAAAACTTTACTTATACTTAAGAGGAAACCTAGCATCTTGTAGGATTTTAATATAATTTGATCGATGTACTCTACAAATATTAATTTGTATTCTAAGTTAACACCTAGATCTTTAAATGTATACGTAGATTTTAAAGGCTTGTTGTTCAAGTCGTAAGAATACTTAAATTTATTTTTATTTAAGGTAATCGAGTGGCACTTAGATGTGTTTAAGGATAATAAGTGTGATTCACAGTATGCGCACAAACGATCAAAAACGGTCAAGATCGTATAATCGGATAAGAATTTAATGGGTTTAAAAATATTCATGTCATCTGCGTACAACACAAAGTAACTACATATTTGGAAAGCATACGGAAATGTCGCTAATGTAAATATAAAATAAGAGTGGTCCGAGGTGCGAGCCCTGGGGCAGACCTAAGACGATTTCTGTTAAGTGAGATGCAAAATCATTGACAACTGTGATTTGGTGCCGATTACTGACACATGATGCGAACCATCTATAGAGATAACCGTGAATTCCGAGACTTATTAACTTATGTAATAGAATATAGTGATTAACACGGTCGAATGCTTTAGAATAATCCGTATAAATGGCATCTATCTGGCGTCGCATATCCATTTGACCATGAGAAAATTTTGTAAAAAACGCAAGATTAGTTGTGGAGACATTTTTCATGAAGCCGTGTTGATTATTTAATAGTGAAGGCGAAATAGTAGAATCTAATTGATCGTAAACAATGTTTAGAATCGATAATTACGATATAGGTCGATAGTTCGATACATCAATTTTACTGCCAGTTTTAAAGATTGGGGTAATCAAGGCTGTTTTTCATTTGTCAGGAAACGTTCCTTGAGAAACCGATTGTTTGAAAACCGGAAATATGAAGGGTGTCAATTGTTTACTACAATAATTTATAATAATCTCTGGACTAAATTAATAAGCATGTGAACATACAAAATATGTTAAAGTACAAAAATGTTTACAGAATAACAGTTTAAAATACAAAATGGCATACTAATTACTGTATGATGTAACATTTTTAATCGTATCTAAATAGTAACATAACATTTGCGTAAACCACATACCTACTAATTGCTAACCGAAGCCAGGGAGACTAGGGCAATTGGATATGTTGTGAGGCTGAATGGTATGGGGGAAGGAGATGGAGAAGGGGAAGGTGGGGAAGTACCTAGCACTTCAGATCTGGTCACCATACACGGCCTAAGCCATTTCAAACAACGTTTCGATTCTGAATAGATGCCTTCAACCAGGACGATATTGAGAACTTATACCACTCTGGAACGTGCCGTAAGTACTTATACTAAATATTGTTTTATACAAATTGAACAACATAATGTAAATAAATAAAACATACCTGCGAATGCCGAGATTCGAACCCGTGACTTATAACTAGACTTCGCTTCTTTAACGTTTAAATAAACGCCAACATAAATACTCAGGGGGTGCGAAAGATTATTTTAGGCATTACTTCCCAAAAAGAATAGTATGGCAATTAGATTTTAATAATAAATAAATAATAAATAATAAATAATAAATAATAAAGATTTAAATAATTAGATTTTACTTACAATTTAATCTACATAATATTTAGAACAGTTCTTGCCCGTCATAAGCAGATTCTTACCACTCAAATAAATTAATTAATTCATTCAGTGATGATTTGCGCGGGATAGACAAAGGAACGTTGGGCTATCGGGCTTTACGACAGGACTGACAAGGCTGCTATAGAAGGGTGCGTCGCTATGGCGGGGGAAGAACTGGAGTTAACTGTCCCGGTTTTTGTCCTAGGTCCCCGAGCAAGATGGAAAAATTCCATGTTTTAGTTTTATTTGAATTTATACCATGAGTATTACAACTGTATCGAACTGTTGAAACTATGTTAACCCCATTTGGCAAATTAGTGAGGCTAAATGATGGGAGTTGAAGTAGAAGAAAACAGTTGGAAACACCAAGCTTTCTGATCCGGTCACTAAACATGGGAATTGACACCATTTCAAACAAATTTTAAACACTGAATGTTTTCTTTCATCGAGGCGAGACTGTAAGTATATTCCACGCTAAAGTGGGTGCAAGTACACGACGATTTAACAGTTATGATTGAATAAAACCTTTATTAATAATTAAATAAAAAATAATTACTTTTTTTAAAACCACCGTATTATGTAAATACCAAAATATTTCAGTAGCAAAGCTCCCCTCTTCGGGATAAACAATTTACCTATATTTAGATATGCCTCCACAAAGTTATTTTACATTATTTAAAGACTTTATAAATAAAATAATCATTTGCCGATGCCGGGATGTGAACCTTCCTCGGGGTTCAGATCAAATGAAGTTAAAGCTCTGCCATAAAGGGCGTATTTTTTTATTTTTTTTTGTAAGATAATTTTACTTATATTATTTATTTGCTTTAAAAAAAAACATAATAGATAATTACACATTAGTGGTAAGATGATTATGTGAATTTGGAGCCAACTAATGCTGGAAACTTACCAACAACAAAAAGCCGTCAATTTTGTATTTACAAATCTTTATAAAAAGGCAATATTAAATATTTTCCATGAGTCAGAAATGTTCATATCTTGGTTTTACGATAATCCGTCCTGGTTACAAATTGTTTTCTCAGAAATTTTGTAATGCGTCTTCAAAGATGAATTGCTATCTTCTTGACATAATGATGGCGTATTCAGTCGAGTTAGGGAGGCAGTTCGTAGGTACCAGGACGGTGCATTTAAAGTCTTCCTTCGAGGAAAGCCTCAAACGAACGTCGAGCGAACGCTGTACCTCACCAAGAATGGCAGCGGAATTAAAACGAAAAGATATTCTAGTTGAAATTGCTGAAAAAAAAAACAAATTAATGTAAAATCCAAGAAGTACACATTTTCTGACTTGACGGCCTAAGTGGCAAAAGAAACTTCTTGGCTCCGAACCTAAAAGTAACTGGTTTAAAAACGGGCGGGCAAATGAATTTCAAAATAATATACATGGAATAATATTAAATAAAAATATTTATGGCACATTTCCACCTCGTTCGTGTGTGAGATACTCTTAGTATTGGTGAGAGACAACCATTTAGAATCGAAATGTTGCATTTTTAGCTATGTTTAGTGATTAGAACTCAATAACCAATATCTCCCAAAGATTCTCATTTCCTACCTCCTACTTATCTTCAGTCTCCCAACTCTCAACAAACCCAAATTGGGGATATCCTAGTCCCACTGGTTTCTGGCAGTTGGAACTCATGTGGTGAAACCACATTAAAAATTAAATACAACATAGAAAATGTTTAAATTATTTTATTATAAAAACTACTTCTTTTAGAAAACCTTTTTACCGGTATTTAAGAGTAAGGGAAGTATTGCGTAACGACGATAAAAGCATACATTTTTGTAAAGACATTTTTAAAACAAAAATTTGAATTTTTAATACATCAGAAAAAACTGTTTTTCATATTTTATTATAATCAGTCATTAAAATTTAAAAGTTTTAACAAATTTAACTCTTCTAATATACGTATTTAATCCGGATTTTCCGAAACGGCTCGGGATTCGCAATCTCTAATTCAAATGAGTGCATTAGCAAAAACAGTAAATTATTCCAGAAATAATAGTAGCTAACAAGGTAGTACGAGTTAGCTTTCCAATAACAATGGCAGCAAACGCTTAAATGATTTATCGAAAACATCCAACAAACTCGGGAGAGAAAAGTTTCACGTGAATCACATCAGGAAATTCCGATTTCTATGAGAGCAGGTAGCGGGAAAACAAATTCAAATGCGCGGAGCAAGAAAAGTTCCGTGCAAATAATCGCTCATAGAGAAAAAGTTCACGGTAAACTAACACAATGCGAACAGTTTACATTGAAACATCATTTTATTGTCGAGGTTAATTTCATAACAATGTTAATATTTTCTTTATATACGGTTCCAAGAAACTCGAATTAAGCTATAACCTGCGGGTTGAACTCGTTTTATTTATTTTTAATGTGGTTGATTCGTAAGACATTGTAGGTTTACTAAAACATCGTTAGGAATTAATTGTTTTTGTTTCTTCAATAGATTTGTAGTCACTTTGTGGCGTCATTATCGATAAATTACTAAGAATAACTTTGTTTACATCACTTATTTTATCATGTAAATATCAACATGTTTCAAAAGAAAAGCTTTCCTCATCGGGATAAAAGGTATACTAAAAATTATGACAAGTATAGAAAAGTATACAAGTATTCTATACCTGTCATTATTTTAGTATGCAGTTTATCCTGATGAGGAAAGTTTTGCTTGCGAAAAATGTTGATATTTATATATTTAATAAGTGGTAAAAACGAGATTTTTCTTATTAATTAATTGCTATTGTGTTTGATTCGTAGAACTCCATAAAAAAATGAATGTAAAGTAAATCAAATTTAAAAATTAAAATATTCATTTCTATGGGTATTTTTGGTTTCTTAGATAGATAAAAAACTTTTTCAAAAATCGCACAATATATTTTAGCGAATAATCACGTTCCTCTTGGCGACGACGAGCCTAAACCGTTGAATATAGAAGGAAAGGGTCTTAGTTTCAATTTCGTGAAAATAAGCTAAAGAACGGATGATCCAAATATAACGTTAATATAAAGAATAAGAAAAATGCGATTATCAATTCACCACTTCTTAGTATTTTCACGAAATCTAAACAAAATAATTCTTTAAAATAATTCAGGGACTAACCACGCACATTTAAATGCATTACCTCAATAACAGACGCGTCATTATAAAACGATAAAGAAAAACGTATCATCATTAAAAGCGGGGAAAACAGATTTCAATTGTAAGTACTTCAGAGAATAGATAGTTTTAATTATCACAATTATTTATAGTAAGTAAATCGGTTTTCACCGAAAATAAAAATAAATCATTTCAAACACCATAAAAAATTAAAAATGGGTGGGGGTAAATAAAGTAAGGAAGACCTCTCAACCTAATCACGGTTTTAAAATGGCTTTGAACGCCGAAACAGCTGTCACAATAATAAATAAAATAACAAAAATACTTGCAGAAGTTTATAATAATATTAAATTTGATTTATTTGGAGCTGTTTTTTTACCCATGAGGAAAATCTGCTAATTTGTGTATAGTAATGCTCTTGTCTTATCGGGTGTTGTGGTCATGCCACGCAAGTCGACTTATGTAATGAATTTAATTATCCCTACCTCTTTGTAGTGGGTAGGTAATCATTAGTGGTTTCAGTAAAAACCGTTATGTATTAAAATTAATATTATGAGAGACACGTCTCCTTAAAAAAGATCCCCATTTATTTTTATCCCCATCTACTTTTTTTCTAACAGCTTATTCTTGATTGTTTTAAGAGTGTAGGGCTTAATTAAGATTATCCCCGTCTCTGCAAATTAATTGGCTGAGATATCTAGTTAGCATTTACTTCCATCGATGATTTTTTATTCTACAAATTAAACGCAAAAAACAATAACTACGACACTGAAGGCTTGTCCGAAATATGACTTAACAGTCTTAGCAGAACAAAAAATCTACATTGACCCTGCCTCATTCATGTTTAAGACAAAATTATGTTTGCGTAATTTAAGAAAAGCTCTCTCAAAAAGCAATCTAGTTTTAAATTGGGTGTCTAGGACTAGGTAGATTACCGCTCAATTAATTAATGTGTATAACAAGCAAGTAAAATTATGGACAAACATTCTTATTCATGTTTCTAAACCCTTTGACGTATTAGTCATATTAACGGTCAGGGTTTCATGTATAGTAACTAAAAAAGTGATTAACGTATGTAAATGTGTTCGTAGAGTTAATATCATAAAACTGTACATGGACATATCATTAGAATACTCTGGCTGTCCAGAATGTCTAACTTTGAAGTTCTTCGTTGAATGATCAATTATAATTGTAAAGATGTACTACATAAAAATAAAAAAAAAAACACACATATAGGTACTACAAAATTACCCAACTGTTAATTCATAACAATAGTGGTAAAAGAAAACGCTGCACCTCATGACTTCAAAAAATACTTTATTTAACCGGTGTTATTGTAGATTTTATTATAATGCAGACTTTCCCAAATACGCCGGTCGAAATCGATTAAATTAATAAAATAATTAGCTGTTAGTCATAGCAATTATAAGGAGTATGGCCAGCGAGCGCGGCCGAAACTCAACTGCTCGAGTAGCTGAGAAGTAGTGAGAAGGAAACGAGTAACGTGAAAGTAAAAGCAACAAGAACCAAGGACTGAAGGAGATATATCTAACCTCAATCCATTTCCGAGAGAGAGGAACAATCTGTTTATGGTCCTGGGTTGGCTATATTTTTATGTGAACCTCATCAAATGAATCAAAAACTTCAACCGCAGTTTTCTCAAAATGTTTTACAAATAACCAAAAAAAAATCGACTCTTGCAAAAATTCTAATTCTCGATAAAAAAAAATGTCGTCCGAAAAATCGGAACCATCTTTTATAAATCGGAAGGATAGGACATAATTTATGGGTTCGAACAAAAAATATTAATTAGCCAAAAATCAGTTTTTAAAAAAAAAGAATTTCACATGAATGGCAAAGGAGAATATCGAAGCGTACCAAAAATGTTACATCTCATCAAATAATTTTTTTTCTAAATTCATGTTATTGATAATTATAATTTTCGACGTCAACGAAAACAACCGAATATCTTGTTTTAAGCATATCTAAATGTTGTAAAATTTGTTAGATATTATTCAAGTTTTCCAATGTAAATGATACTCATATTATACAGTTTGTGTGAAAGTTTACACTCACCGTTATGCATATAAGCCACCGAGTCGGTAGCCCAATTTTACAAACTTCATGTCATAATATCTGTCAAAATTCTGAGAGGGTAACGAATTGGCGAATGCGGTGGTAACTTTTATTGTTTAAGCATAGATTTATCGAACTACCATAGGGTCCGAGATCGTAAAAATAATTTAATATATTGTACAGTTCCTTTCAGCAAAAATACTTTTGCTACAACAACAGGGAAAATATTTTTCGTGGTATCAAAAATTGACTAACATTTGTTTTTCGTATGAAAAATATTACTTTATAATTTCGTAAAACAACGTTTGGGGTCACAAGTGAAGTCCTGTCAGATGTCAGTTTAAACGTCAAAAGTCAACGAAGTTACAGAGATGATATATTGAAAAAAAAAATCTGTGAGAAATTTTATGAAAATAAGTAAAGAAAATCATGAGTCGGACATTTTAAAATAGTGACGTCACGAGCAAAAAACACGGATTTGTTTATTTTATTATAAAAAAAAATATAAGTTTCTATTTTTTTTTAGTAACACTTTTGTAATCTTAGTAGAAACATCTATCCACACAATTTTTCCAAGTCATTATAAAATGCATGCAAGTGGCATACTGGCAACCTATCGATATCTCATATCTCGATAACCCATCAGCCGATTGAGCTCAGATTCGGTATATACTTCGGTAAACTGTTTTTTAACGCTGGTAGTAGAATTGGGTTGATAACATTTTTTTATAACTCCAATAAGCGTAAAAATGGAGGAAAAAAAGAGTTTAGCATGCCGCCGTCTTGTGAAAAAAATGTATGATCCAATCTGCTACCAACGATCACAAAATTCATGTTTCTTTTTTTTTCAGATACCTACAACTTCCGGTTTCCATTAATGGGTGGTTTCTGGGAACCATAGTATTCAAATATACGAAACCGTATGTCAATGTTTTTTTGTACAAAATTTGTACATATTCTTAAAGGTATAACAAAGATGTGTGCAAAATTAAAAAAATAAAAATAAAACAGCAAAATAGCGTCCCAGACAACAATACCGCCTTAAGAGTGAAGTTAAGAGTGCATAGATTAATTCGCAGAGAAAAACACCTTAATTAGGTACCATTTTTACCTGCACATGCGCCTGAGAGATCTCATTTCCCGCCATTTATATCTTGCCAATATATTATTCACTTGAAGTAGGTACCAACATTGTTGCATTATTTCCTTTTATATTAGGTGAGGTCATTTAGTGTAACGCGCACTTGAGGTGAACCTTTACAAAACTTCTGTTGTTATTATTATTTTGTAATTATTATCACATGTTAGAGTAAAACTAACATGGCGGTCATGAGTCGTTAGCTACTATTACATCTAGGAGTGTCTAGTTGATTGTATCGGATAATTTATCACACAAGTTTGATGGAAATTTGATAAAAATCTGTAATAAGTAATATTTCTATAGAAATTTACGTACAGCGTGTGCATTCAACTTAAGTAACATAGTTCCCAGGATGCGCATTATCAACCGTTTCGTGTTAAAACTTTTCTTTTTTTTTAATTTTAGGGCTATTCCTCGACTACATTCGGTTATACCGAACAAATAGAAAACATAATCATATCGGTCTCCACATACAGTATTTCTTTCGCCGCTCAGATGGCCGATGCGATGCTTTGCGGTTCCCCGTTGCTACTTACCTCATTCCAGTCACCTGTGAAATTTTATTCTAGGGTCGAGAATTAGGCCTTAAGCAATAAATAAGCAGGAATTTACCGGAGCGGGATGCCAACTCGCGTCACTTCCTGCGCTAACGGAGGCTTAGCGAAAAGGAAAATGCACCTTCCTTTTCTTGAATAATAAATAAAGGTGAGAGCGGACCCAGCACTTTTCCAGGTAAAGTGTTCAAACATTCAGTGTTGTATTCCTAACGAGATTCTATAGGCTTAGTAGAAATAAAACGTCTAGTTAGTTCTAGGTCAGAGCGAATTTTGGTTAGGCAAAGAACCAAACACTATGTATTTTTATACCGAAAGTGTCAAAAAGTACTAGAAAGCAAAAAAGGTTTTGCAACATTTTTCTATAGCTGTAGAAACTATCTGCACGTAAACGGCACTATTTTTATTTAAAAAAATTCAACAATATACCAACGCATATAGTAATTCACGCTTCACCCGTGTTTCTAAATTATATTTTCGTAATTGATAAACTAAAGTTTTTAAGACAAGATTTTTGTGCTTAGCGCAAAGGGTAACAATTATTTTTATAAACAATAATTATTAGCCTGAAACACTCATCCAAATTGAAAAAACCTTCCGAGAAAAGATAAATGTCGCCGACAGGACTAGAACCTGCACCCTTCTGATTACCGGTCAGATGCTCTACCGTTGAGCTACGTCGATCATCTGACCGGCAATCAGAAGAGTGCAGGTTCGAGTCCTGTCGGCGTTATTAACCCGATGTTATTTCATAGTGCTTTCACACAAACGAAGTATTGAATCCTGCAAATCTAAACTTAACTTTAGGGACAGTGTTTTTAAGCGAGAAATATTTGCACTGCGTCGCTTTTCTCGGATCCTAGAAAAACATATCTACTAAAGTGACTTTCTACAGAAGGAAAGGCCTTATTGAGAAGACGGTTTATTTCAATACGTCTTAACGCCTTGATCCGAAGAGAAACAAAATAAAATCCAAGCTCGATACTGACTTTCAATTATAAGGAAAGCACTTACGTATATTTAAAGAAGAAAACCTGAAAACGAAAAAAAAACAATTTTCAAAAAGATTTTCAAGAAAAGTAAACACTTTTTGCCGCGGCACTTCAGTCTGGATTTTCAACATGCAAAATAAAAGAAAACCGATTTAATTTCACAAAACGGTCCACTATTGATAGGAACACTGGCGGATCGCTTTGGATTCCACGGAAGTAATATCGGATCGGAGGATTATTTAACCACTTAAACAGCGGACCTCATAATCCAACAAACAGGAGGGGCACTCGCTTCGGAGTCTTTATTTTTCTTAAGAATATCGAATAAAAGAGAGGCCGGCAAACTTCAAGACATTTCATTAAAGTATGCACTTAGAATACTCGCGGGCAAAGTTCGCTCAAATAATACTTTCGAGTGGCGTGCAGTCCATAAAAAGTGAGAAGCTGCGCCTACTCTAAGAATGGACATAAATAAAATAATAGATAATGGAAAAAGTAAGAAGTACGATTTTTATGTAGCAGTTTATTTATTCATAACAATCCTCCGAAGATGCTAATAAATTGGTCATTTTCAAATGTTCAATGCACGTTTCATACCAGAACTTGCAAAACTACACATAGCCTACCTTTGGTCATAGAGCAATACACGCCACATACATACATGTACATGCCTACACAATAAATGTACAATCGCATAAATGTACACACATGTATGTATATGTGCAGGTACTTTTGGGGTTGTCACCGGTGGTATAAATTATTATCGCTATACGGCAGCGCGATTGAAAGGCGAGTTTCAAACAACAGTTACTGAATAGTACGCTTTCACGGGTAACTAAATTAAATTATGGAACATAGTTGAATACTCGCGATGCATGCATTCAACGAAATTGAAACTTTAATTACAATACTACCAACCCACAGGGTGGGGGTAGGTGTTTTCTGGGTGGTAACCAGCTGCTAGAGCTGAAAAGTGAACTAAATATTTTGGGGGATTAACGACAGATCTGCACGGTGGTATATTTATACAACTTTTAAAAGACAAACATTCCCAGTTTATGAAAAATGTGAAAGAATTTGATATCTCGCTTCTCCCATTGTGAAACGCTTAGTGTGTACCTTGTGTAATCAGAAAACTTAACCCGCAACCCCTGGGAGCGAACCCAATGTTTTAAAACACTCGGCTACAAACCGGGTTTTAGATTGAGCAAATTAATTGTTGGTGAGTTTTATTAATTTAATTAAAAGTGGTTTTTTTCAAATATATCTGGTACCCAGGTTTCCCAAAATTGGGAACTTTTGTCTAGCCGCCTTTGGTAATAGCATTCGCTCCTAGCAGTCTCTGTTCCCTCCCTCCAGTCTCACATCGTCCCCTTTGAGGTAAAACTCATTAAGTTCCATATTTACCGTATGACATGTGGTGACTTTTACCTCTAATGGGACGATATACCTAAGTATGCTATATTCGCTTCCACATACTCGTAATTCTATCATCAACACTCAGCACCTTACAGGCTCATTACGATGAAGGCTATTTGGCGGACATTCGCCATAAACGCCTATTCGATTTTTATTCCCGAAAACGTTGATCTTGAAATTTTAAACAGAGATAAGTGAGCATTTTTATGATGCCAGGGCTCCCCTTTATTCACGCAAACAGATGTTATGCTTTATCGTTATTATTAGATATTATGTCTTTAATTGACGTACTGGGCGTGTATGACCAAACGAAATATAAAGCAAGTCCAAAAGAATCAAAGCCGATGTTATATTCCCAGCCCTTGCTATAAATCAAGCGCCATTAACGTCAACCCTTCATAATGTTATAATCCCTGCCATTGGCTTAAATCAAGCGTAAATTCTTTGTGCATTTCGGCGTTTTCAAATAAATGCATTATTTTAGAAAACCAATTAAGTAAACTCATTATCGATTTGTTACGCAAGCCATTGAGCTTAACTCTATGAAATTTCCCACAATCCGGGATACTAGAATACTATATAAACGGGAACAAGCCGTTCCTCTCAGTTCACATTTTAACATCTCGAAGTACAGTCTCCACGCTGTCCTTCTTCACTATTGTCATTGTCTATTTTATATTGTACTTATAAGTTAATCAAATATTATAAGTCTTCTATAAATAAATATATATCGTATAAAATATATAAGTTGTTATTCTACGGAACTTCCACCTTCTACTACTACTACCTCAACACATAACTATCTACAACCATCTGCAGATCTTCAATACATTACATCTGCAGATATATTCAGACACACACTACTACCCATACGAAGAGATCTTGATCATTACTCGCCGCGCAAGAGTTGAATAATTATTTACTGCGTCCTCAACCGAGGGTCGTAGCAAATTGGTGTCAGAAGCGGGATAGCAGATTGATTACATTCTTCATCAAAAAGGAACTTCTGTGACGACGGAAGACTCCATCTTCATCAGGACAACGACGACAAGTCTGGCGGATATTCTCCTCGGAGAAATCTTTCCTCGGAAAGCAGGGACGGCTCAACCTGAAGTCAACCTCACAACATCGACGTAACCTGGAGAAGAGAAGAAACCGGCAACAACGTAGATCGCGGGAAGCCTCGAGCGACAAACAACATCTACGGTGAACTTCAGTTCTTCAAGCAGCCAAGGATCCAATCGTGTCAACTCCGACGACGAACATCAAGAACTTCACTTCACTTCACTGCAGTATGAATTGGCAACTCGTCCTTCTTCTACTGTGAGTACATAAAAATTTTTGTCCAATAGAATTTTATCCTATTCTTTCCCAATCCTTTCAACTTTGACAATTAGTGTATTTTCTTCACACTATATACACCGTGAACCGTGTATTAGTGAATATCTAAATTTCTAAATTTATTTACTTTTAAAGTAAATACTCTTATTCTTTTACAACGCGTAATAATAAACTTAACAATTTCAAATATCACATTTTATTAAAATTCATTCAATAAATTCTCGTAAAATTAAAATTCATTCAATTAATTCGCGTTAAGTTAAAAAATTCATTAAATTAATTCTCGTAAAATTAAATTTCATTTTCTTTAATAAAAAATACTAAAAATCATTTCAAAATGAATGACACACCAACTACTTCTTCCTCGTACGAAACAATTTTACCATTACCTATTTTATTTAAATTTATTAAACCTTACGATGGAAATAGAGATAAACTCTGTGCATTTTTAACTAATTGTGATAGAGCTGTGGCGCTAGCTGCACCTAATCAACAAAATACCTTACTGTTATTCATTTTAACTTCATTGGAAGGCCAAGCAGAAGTTATCTGTGCCAACCATCTTACCAATAGTTGGTCTGATTTAAAAGATCTCTTGAAAAGATCATTTGGTGAGCGTAAACATTATGCACACTTATTACTTGAGTTACAAAATTGTAAACAATTTCACAACGAAAGCGTATCTCAATATATTTTACGAATTGAAAATTGCATTAAAAACCTTCTAGTATCAATTAACCAAAATAATAAAGATCCTTTAGAAATGTTAGGCAGAACAGCCAGCATACAAGAACTTGGTATGCAAACATTTATGTACGGAACAAACCCATCTATCGCAACGATATTGCGATCGCGTAATCCGAAAGACATTAACGAAGCTTTCACAATTTCCTTAGAAGAAGAAAGAATAAATAAACTCTTGAATTCTTCTAAAAACAGTCATAATAATATAAAAACATGTACGATATGTGGAAAATCGGGACATAATAATTATAACTGTTATAAAAATAAAAATCATAATAATAACTCTAACTTCGATAAACGAAAAGTTATGTTCGTAAAAAATAATAATAATAATTTTAACAAATCTTATAACCCAAATTCGGGACCAAGTTATAATAATAACTATAATAAAACATTTAGTCCAAATTCGGGACAAAATAATAATAAAATGTGCAGGTATTGTAAAAAACCTGGTCACTTAATAGAGGATTGCAGAATATTAAAATTAAAAAATGAAAATCCAAATCCTAACATCTCTGCAACTCCCAATTCGTCTTCCCTACCAAGGAAAAATGATTCTAAAATAAATCATTTAAACTCCAGATCTGCAGTAGATTCGCGAGCCGATCTATTGTAAGTCACGAGCTAGGCTCAGGAGTATTCAAACGTTCCATATTAACATCTAATAAAATTAAAAATGAAAAAATTAATAAAATTATTAATTATTCGCCATCTCAATCTGATACGTTGCGTCATGTGATTTTTCAAATACCTTCAAATGGTACTATTATTAAAAGACATTTTCTTGTCGACACAGGAGCAGCCGTATCCCTCATCAAGACTCACTGTCTTGGCGAAGGTACTTCCGTAAATTCGGGCAAAATTATAGAGATAAATGGCATAAGTAGATCGAAAACTTCGATTGAATCTAATGGAATTGTTTTAATTAAATTAAGTTTCTGTTATGAAACTATTATTCATGAATTCCACGTGATGGATAGTGAATTTTTAAACCTTGGATACGATGGAATTTTAGGGAACGACTTTTTTGAAAGCAAAAATGCTAAAATCGACTATAAAAATAATGTACTACGAATAAACGATTCTAGTATAAAATTACATATTTCTGATCCTAATGAGCATTTGACTCCTATATATACCTTATCTCCTAGATCAGAAACTCTTATACAAGTTGATATTTTAAACCCTGAAATTAAAGAAGGGATAATTGATGTAAAAATACCTATCGAAGGTGTATATTTAGCCAATGCTATAACTGAAGTAAATGCGAATAATAAATCGTATTGTACTATATTAAATTCAACAGACGAATATGTTGATATAAATTATATGAAAATCTATTTAGATCCTATTCCAGAAAATGTTTACCATTTTAATCAAAATTCTAATGATGATGGTAAAAAACGTAAAAAATTAATTCGCGATCAAATTTGTATCGATCATCTAAACTCGGAAGAAATAAACTCTTTATTAGATATTTGTGACGATTATAATTCAATATTTTATCTCGAAGGCGACAAACTTACGGCAACCGATGCTATTAAACATCGAATAGTAACAAATACTGAAAGTCCAGTTCATTCAAAAAATTATAGATACCCTGAAATACATAAAGAAGAAGTTAACAAACAAATAGACAAAATGTTACAAGACGGTATTATCCAACCTAGTGTTTCACCATGGTCAGCTCCTATATGGGTTGTACCAAAGAAAAATGATTCCTCAGGAAAACCTAAATGGAGAATAGTCGTAGACTATCGCAAGCTCAATGATGTATCTGCGGGCGACGCTTTTCCTTTACCTCCCATTGTCGATATTTTCAATTAGGTCATTGTCGATATTTCACAACACTAGATCTTGTAAGTGGATTTCATCAAATTCCTATGCATGAAGATGATATTCCAAAAACTGCTTTTTCAACTCCCAATGGACATTATGAATAGACCCGTATGCCTTTTGGCCTGAAGACGGCTCCAGCGACTTTTCAAAGACTGATGAATAACGCATTAATTGGATTACAAGGATTATATTGTTTCGTTTATTTAGACGACATCGTCATATATGCAAATTCTATAGAAGATCACGCGAAAAAACTTACAGCTATATTTCAAAGACTTGCTGACAATAACTTAAAAATTCAACAAGATAAGTGCCATTTCATGAGAAAAGAAGTTACTTATCTAGGTCATTTAATTTCTAACGAAGGTGTTACTCCTAATCCAGATAAAATCAAAGCAGTCTCTGAATTTCCTATTCCCAGGAATCCTAAAGAAATTAAATCATTCTTAGGTTTAGCTGGTTATTACCGAAGATTCATTGAAAACTTCAGTAAAATTACAAAACCCTTAACTAGTCTGTTAAAGAAAGACATAAAATATAATTGGAAAACCGAACAGCAAAATGCTTTCGATACTTTAAAAGAAAAATTAACTTCCTATCCTATCTTACAATACCCTGATTTCACGAAAGAATTCGTTCTAACTACTGACGCCTCAAATTATGCAAGAGGTGCAATTTTGAGTCAAGGAAAAATTGGAGAAGATTTACCAATATCTTATGCGTCCAGAACTTTAAATAATGCAGAAGGTAATTACAGTACCTCTGAAAAAGAACTTTTAGCCATTGTTTGGGCTGTTGGACACTTCCGTCCATATATTTTTGGAAGAAAATTTAAAATTTAGACTGATCATAGACCACTAAAATGGTTAATGAATGTTACCAATCCCAGTAGCAAACTGTTACGCTGGCGATTAAAATTAGAAGAATACGAATACGAAATTGAATACAAACCAGGTAGAATTAATTCTAATGCCGATTGTTTGTCTCGTATTCCTATAAATATGATAACCGAAGAGGAAAATTCACCCTCTCCAGATATTAACGAACTCTTAAATGAACCATGTTTCGACGAAATAAATGTCGATGATTTAGAAACTTGTCTAAATAATTTATCAACGAATAACTTAGAAATAGAAAATAATTTTGATGATAGTACATCTCCTCTAGAAGATAATAATACTAATAACGACACTTACGAAAATTATTTAAGATTTTATTCAAATAATAATGAACCAAATATATTTAGTTTTAATGAACTCGATTTATTCTTTATTAATAATATGTCTAAAAATTTGGCATATCCAACTTCAATTGATCTAGATGATCAAAACCCTTTCTGTGCTGAAATATTATTAAACTGTTCAGACACTGATGAACTTTTAGAATCACCAAAAACTTTATATAGTATACATGAATCCAAATCTTTAGATAATAAAAAATCTTACTTTCATTGCTTTACTAAAACTCATTATTTCGACAAAGCAACTCCTAAAGATATTTTCTTAACACTAAAAAACTTGAAGTCTAAACTCATTGAAAAACATGTAACTGAAATTACGTTACCAAACTTTGTAAACCCTTTTGATTCTATTCCTTTTATAAAAATTAAAGAAATCATCCAATATCTTTTAGAAATTTAAAAATTAAAATCAACATTCACCACAATAAAATTATAAACCCTTCAATTTCACAAATTCCCGTAATTTTAAAGGAATGTCACGATAGCCCTATGGCCGGACATCCAGGTTTCTTCAGAACCTATAGTCGGATCAAAGAAAGATACCGATGGGGAAAAATGAAAGATGATATAGAAAATTATGTTAAAAATTGTATCCACTGTCAGAAAAATAAAACTGATAGACGAGCATACAAAGCTCCAATGGAAATAACGACGACTTCCACGGAAGCTTTCGGAAGAATCGCGGTCGACATAGTCGGACCACTTAGCGAAACTGCTTCATCTAATAAGTACATCGTCACCTTTCAAGACGACCTTACTAAATTCTCTCAAGCCTATGCGGTTAGCTCTACAGAAACAGAAACTGTTGCTGATTGTTTAGTTAAATTCTTTTCTCACTACGGAATACCTAAATCAATCCTCACGGATCAAGGTGTTCAATTCACAAGCCATTTAATGAAACATCTTACAAAACTATTTAAAATAAAACATTTGAAAACAACTGTGTATCACCCACAAACAAATGAAGCATTGGAACGCTCTCATTCTACTTTAAAAGATTACCTTACACATTATATAGATAGCGACCAAACAAATTGGGACGACTATATTCCTTTAGCTATGTTTTCATATAATACAAGTACACATTGTACAACTAAATTTACTCCATATGAACTTGTCTTTGGACATAAACCTATCTTGCCAAGCTCTTTGGAAAACCCAGATTCAAATTCAACATATGAAAGTTACCTTAATCAATTAAAATATAAA
>JAHDVE020008974.1:0-23056 GCA_022606495.2 Halesus radiatus | reverse complement strand
CCTGCCTAGCAGCGGGCCCATCGACGTATTGACGGCAGAGGTACCCAAGCTGTTGAATTCCGGGTGTATATGGGATAAAAATTCTAAGTCCGTTGGGAGTAACCACGTTTCCTGAATTAAAACCACATCATGTGAATCGCACAGGTCATATATAAATTTTTCAGAACTGCGGACGGATCTACAGTTCACAGAAATGATCTTCAAATTTTTATTTTGCATTTTGATTATTGTTATGTATGCGTGACTCTTTAAATCTTCGGAAAACAATTCCCTCCGGCCATAGTTCCTCAGCTAGATAATTCTTTACATCGTTTGCTTTAACCGCAAGTTTAAATGAGTTAAATGGAGTTACATGGAAAGGATTTATTCTTTCTACCTTTGCTCCATTTAAACCATAGTATAGAAAGATAGCTATATATAAGCAAGCTTTTTATTACAATTAATTCATTAAAACATACGTTCATAAAATAAACACTGACTTGACGTCAACAAAATTCACATGACAAATATATGCAATTCTCCGAACTTAAAAATAGCATCACACATCACTTATATATTTAATAATTCTAAAGTCTTTTCCCCTAAACATACCATTAAGAATTCCTTTACCATAATTGATGACCTAAAAAACTTACATATTCCTAAGAATGCCAAATGAGTTTCATTCGATGTCGTTAACCTCTTTCCTAATATCTCCGTAACAGAAAGCATAAATATATTATCTAAATTATTACAAAATTCCATATCATTTAAAAAATTCGCTAATGATCTGTCTCACCTTTTTAATATTTGTCTAAATCAAAACTATTTTCAATTCAATCATGTTTTTTATCAACAAAAATAAGCTTGGCTATGGGCGCCCCCACATCTCCCCTTATTGCTAATATCTTCATGGACTACTTAGAGAATAATAATTTGAACTGTAAATCTCCCCTACTAAATAACGTGCTTTTATATAAGAGGTTTGTTGACGATATTTTATGTATATGGACAGGTACAGAGCGCCAACTTAACTCCTTCCTCCTACTAATAAACTCCTTCCGTAAGCAAATTAAATTAAACATGGAAATAGGAATCAACTCCATTTTTAATTTTTTAGACCTTACGTTATCAGTTATAAACAATGGGATAGATATTAAAATTTACCGTAAATCCACTTATACAGACATAACCATTCAGAACACCTCTAATCATTCCACCTCCCACAAACATTCGGTTATCACAATAACGGTTATCATGAAAACTTAGTCAATAAAAAATGACGTCAAAAAAGTTTTTATCCAACGGTACCCCCCCCTAATAATAATATAATAAATAATAATAATCAACCGTACCAATGGCGTAGAATCATATATTTCAATAACTTTCCTCGACAAAACATTAAAAACCTTCCGTCAGATATTAAACCAACATTTTACACAGACAATTGTATAGGTAATTTTTAATTAATGGTAAAGATTTATATTTAGAAGACAATTTAGGCCACTCGGGCATTTATTCACTTCAATGCAATGATTGCCCGGTGTTCAATGTAAGAAAAACGTCGCGTAATGTTAATATCCGGGTAAAATAACACTTAAGATGCCTAAATAATAATGGGTTCTCCGAATTTGCCAACCATCTCTTAGAAACAGACCACACATTCAATAAAAAAACAGGCACTAGTTTACTGCATAAAAATGGATCAGGCATTCGACTAGATAACTTAGAAGCGTTAGAAATAAGGAAACCAAAAACACTAATAGTAGACTCATAAATAATAAAATAAATTTAAATTAAAGTCGAATTCTCAAATTATTTCCAATAAACAAAGTAAACAGTTTTTATCAATCTATAACACATGTGTATCTTAGTTCATAGTTTAGTTGTATACTGCCCTGAAGAAGCTACGGTAGTAGCAAAACCCGGTCGGCAAAAGTATAAATAAAAGTGATGTAAACAAAGTTATTGTTTTATTTTAAAAATATTTTTGAGGTAAAAGAAATTCTCAAATACTATTGCGCATTTAAAAATAAGTGATTTATGATTAAAGATATACGCGAGAAAGTTTGTGGGCAATCGAATACTAATTTATTTTTTCATCTTTATTCAATTAATAATAATTACTTTATTTAATATCTCTATATTTAATATGTGAATATCCACACGTTTCCGGAACAAAGCTCCCCCTTCAGGATAAATAGTTTAACCTGAAGAGGGTACCTTTGCTCCTGAAACATGTAGATATTTACATATTAAATACGATGGTTTTAAACAAAGTAATTATTAGTGATTTAATGAACATTAGTTTATTTATAGGTACATGTGTTTGTTACTAAACCACATAATCAAATAGATGCCACTTATTGATATGCCACAATTCTAAAGAATTTCTCAAAGTATCTTAAGAAAACCATTGTGGAAGGAATAATTCAAGAAACCATGTTTATTCAAAACGTTTTCCGTTAAAATACGTTTAACTTCGTGAAATCGTAATATTCAGAAACTCTTTGGCAGTCTTTGCTTACAACTTCAACTGAAACTTTGTCAATAATTTCATCAAATAATTCAAATGCTTGGGTCCCGTTGGATCAAAGGACTAATTAAAAGTTTTCAAATATAAGAAAGACTTAATAATTATTATTTAAGAACATGACGAGACGAGCGTTTGATTGTGAAATGATTGAAAGTTATTTTAGTCCTTGAGAATGGACGATTGGGGACTTGAAAGTTAAACAGAAAGCAATCAAAGTTGTCTTTAAATAAGCCGATTTAATCTTAAGTAGCTTATTCAAATGAATTTGAGTTGACTGAATTCAAGGGCAAAGATTTCAGTTGTAAGCCTCAACGAATTATACCCAAAATTAAAAAGTATGTTACGAAGCGACCCATAAACACATTTTCTAATGAAAATTTAACAATAATTTCTTCAAACGATTGGTATTCACTTTGTGGTGTCATTATTAATAAATGAATTTAAAAACATACTTAGTGTTCACCATTTTATAAATTTACATTGATATATACAAGTGTCGAAAGCGATGCTTTCATCGTCAGGAATATACGAATACTTCATCTTTTTTTTAATGTATTTATTTATTATAAAAAAATTAGATAACACATCATATACGTGATTTATGCAACTTCCTATTGATCTACTATTCATAAGTTGAACTCCAGTAGCTCGTGGGTATGTGAGGAGTATTTGCATACGCAATGATAAAATAATAAAAACAGTTCAATATCATAATAACGATGACAATAGTTCTTTATTCCAGAAGGTATGCAGCGGTAGTGCAATGCGGTGCGTTCCATAAGTGATGATAGTAAAAACAAATAAATTACAATAGGTGCGTAAAATAAGAGAAAGAAAAATATTACTTAGTATATGCAAAATAAGTTCATTCAATAAGAGAGAAAAAAATGAACAAGCTTATGGTGGATTTTTGACGGTCTCCCGCCTCCAAAGGGCTATCAAGGGAGACTCTATCCATGCAACGGTGGCAGTAATGATGGTATTCTTGGATTGGCGTACTGTGCACCATAGGCTTCCAATGCGGTGGTGGAGAAGTGCCTTGAAAGAGTGCACTCGTCCTTCCAGGAGCATTTCTGTAGAGCTGAAGTATTTTGGTTGACGGAATATTGAGAATATATGAGGTGATTTTTCACAAAAACGGCGCTATACAAATCATTCAATTATTATTATTATTATTATTGTTATTATTATTATTATTATTATTGTAGGGGACTTTTTTCTTTTGCCATTGGGATCCAGTGTAATGCACCCACAATTCTGACGTATGCAGAAATGTGCAGATATGTAAACAATATTAAAAACTTATTAAATAACTGTAAACAATAGATTAAGGGTACAATGTATCATTATCTAAGTTAAGGGAGTTAATTTGCTTTTAGAAATTGTTCATATTTCAATGTTTCGGTTACATTTATTTGGTTTTTGGATAATAATATTTTGTACCATCTTATACCTCAATGCAAGTAGTGCTGTGGTCGTTCTTAGCATTATTATGGCTATTAAACCATTTGTTTTGAATTTGTTGCTTATACTATCAGCGGAGTGAATTTTATTGATGAAAATTTCTTTGCGAATTTGATGTAAGGCATATCATTTATATAATTCTGTTGAATTACTGGTTGAAATTTCGAATTTCCATCAGTTTTCTTTTACGAAATAAAAGATACTATTTTTCTCACACAGGAGTCATCGACGATACCTTTGGTGGCCATTTGTCTATCATAAATGTTGGTGGCCGAGCGGTTAAGGTCCCTGCCTCCAGATATAGAGATCGTGGTTTTTAAAACCAGGCGTGCGTTAGTAAATTTATTTATTAAATACGTTTTGTACGTAATATTCAGGTACTTCCCTAGATTCCCCTTATCCATTCCCCCCCGAACTATCTTCAGATCCATAATATTCCCAATTAGGGGTATTGTGTGGACCATAGTCTCACTCGTTCAGGGCAGATGGATTTCTTAGAGCGATATTCTCAACAACATCTATCCCCAAAGATGACATAAGGAGGTTATAGAGGAAAATTAGACACATTATAATTATTTTTTTAATATTAATTCCACACAGGAGTCTCTGAGGAAAAGAATCTTCTTCAGGGTCTATGCCATATTTGGGGATGCTGTGTGGAGGATCCTTTTAACGAAAGGAAGGAGAGGAAGTTCTATAAAGGAAAGATGTATGAGAGGTGGGTACGAATCTAAGGGTCAGTGTGTCCAGGAGTGACGGACATATTAATCCACCTCTCCCACTGCGGTGCTAGGCGATAGGTCGAGAGAGTTCTGCTAGAAAGGTCAAGGGATCTCCTTCAATCGGCCTCCACAGATTCGGCCCGCTAAGCAGCTGATGGGCAGAAACATCCGCCGCTAAGATCTGAACAAAACTTACCCCTACTAAGTCACCAAACGTAGCGAACCACTTGGGGTAACCTACGTCAAAGGTATTGGTCATCCACTGAATGCTCCCGGGGCGGCGACACCCTCCGCCTCCCAAATTTAAGTACAGAACAATTTCAACTAAAGTTTCAATTCTGAATGATTGCTTATCACCAGGGCGTTACTAAGGACGTTATCTTCCAATCCAATTAGTTAAAAAATTCTAATTTTCCCTTTTTAAAAAAATATGTATAATCTAGCATGTTTCACTAAATATCAACTTAGCATAAATTGCAGCTATAAAGATTGAGAGTTTAGGGAAAATTAGGGAAACTTGTTGGGAGTTTATTTCAATGGGGAGAATGGCCCCGAAGTGGTATAAAACCGGGTTAAATTCGTCAAGCAGACATTTATTGCTCAGACTGAACGGAAAGATTTCAATCACTGTTATGTACTGAATGCAAAGGTTGAATGGGGAATTTATTGCTTAGCACGATCGCTATCTCCAAACGTTTTGTGTACGATTAAAGATAAATCTTTTATGGAACATATTTTGGACAACTGTAATTAGGCGTGAGTCATACCTGTTATTTTGTGATATTAACTAATCTCGATAGATTAGTTTGCCGATATTACGTAATTTTCACCGTTCCAAAATATTAGCGTAATATGATTCAGCAGTAATAGGAAAATTCAGCAGCGTACCATTTTAAAACTATTCTTAAAATCTTATTGAAGCCAAGACACACACAACAGCTTGGACACGGTGCCAGATGGGTATCGATAGATATTCACGTCAAATATCGCAAATATATATGCTGTTGTCTGGTATCACATATGTCGCGTATCGATATCATCGCATATCAATGTCAGTATCGGTGTCATGTATCAATATTAATATTGATATCGCGTATCGATATCACGTATAGATTTCATCATGTATCGATATAACATATCATTATCACATATCGATATGTACGATAGTATGTATCGATCTAACATATCAATTTCACATAACGATCTAACATATCGATATCATGTATCGGTCTAACATATCAATATCACGTACATGTTGATATTTATGTATTAAAAAAGTGGTGTAAATCCATATCAATCTTTTTCATATTTTCATTAACGGTCAACACCTAAAAATACGCACTTTGCAGGTTGCTAACTGAAGAAGTACTACGAATGATTTATCTGCTAATTCTTTAAAGCCTATATGACATTTTGGGACATAATTCATAGAGTTTATGAATTACGGTATGAGGATTTTTTTCTTTTGAAACATTACACATTTTTATAACTATCCGTATAGAATTTACTGATAAATTATTTGGTACTATTTAGCAACCCGCATTTCCCTCAAGGCCTATATCATCTTTGGGGATGCTGTGTGGAGGGTCTTTTAGAGGATAGGAAGGCGTGAACTTGGATCTTGAAGAGACCCATGTTATAGGATGGAAGAAACAGAGAGGCCGGCAGATCATTCCACAGCCGAGCTGTTGAACACAAGAATGAATCGTAGAAGCGACCCGTTCTCATGTGAGAAATGTCAACCGTGTGCAAATGTTGGTCGCGCGTTTAGCGTGTTTCCCGACTATACACCGGTGCCGAAGGGATCAATGACGCTAGTTCTTCGGAGCATCTTCCATTAAAATACCGGTAGAACAAGGACAGCATTCCCACCTGATAAAGATTGCAACCCGTTTGATAAGATAGGCGAATCTATCAAACGGACCGCCCGTTTCTGCACAGAGTCAAGGATTTTTTTCAGATATTTTTGGACTCCCGACCAGAGGTGGCTGCCAAATTCTATAGTAGGGCGCACTTGCGATTTGTACAGGGTCAGCAGTTGTGTACTATTAAAGTGATGTTTATGGCGATTTTAGAGTGCTGCCTGGTTAATATTTTCTTATTCAATGATTAATTATTAATGCAGTGTAAAATAGCAAGGTAGATTCGTGATCCTCTTTTCTTCCTTCTTATCATCTACTCCATTCTTCTCTCGGTCTTGTCAGTTCTTTATACACCAGTTATTTAGATATCAGGGGTTGTACGCCAAGTCTTTGAATGAAATGACCAAAGGTTTTTTAAGCAACGCCTCATGCATGAGAATTAAATCACTTTATTTATTGTTTTGCAACATTCACAGATTGTAAACATTTTCATATTAATAAAATTAAAATTGGAAAGTGCGTACATGTTATAGAATCCAGTTAAAAATGTTCACAGTACGAATTGTTTTTGGTGTAGTTATCAATTGATAGAGAAACTAAATAATAAAAAAAGAATAAGGGAAATATAACATAAAATATAATATAATAAACAGAAGATTTTTTTAATAAAAATATAGCGTGTTATTACATTCATAATAACACCATAAGGTATAAGATATAACATAAGACATAGAAAGAGAGGAAAAAATAAAGTAAGTTAATGAAAATAATATATATGTATGTATATTTTCCTCAAACTGATCAGAGGCATACAAATACAGCTGTTGTTCAATATAAGGTTATGTTCTAATTTTTGGAAATAGTATCATTTTGTATCACACATAAACACGTTCCATTGTTGTGTATATTATCACTGAAAACAAGGGCAACAATCATTACATAATTTATTTTTAAATGTAAATATGTTAGTTGTAAGTCACTATTCCTAAACCATAGATGTTAGCCAAGCAACAACAATGTTCATAAATATGTTTTTCAATAGTTTTAAGTCACTAGTTACAGGTCTTAGTTGTAAGTCGCTAGCTATATTAGTCTTAGATGCAATTCACTAATTATACGTCTGAATTAGTTAGTTTCTACTAATAAATCTTAGCTGTAAGCCATTAGTAACAAATATTACATTTAAATTATTAGATTAGCCTAAGTGATAAGGTATAGATTAGATAAATTATGTTGTAAAGTGCCGTTGAGGTGATTTTCTCACAAAAACGGCACTATAGAAATAATCCATTTATTATTATTATTATAAAGTATTTCTAATAACCCCACTATTTTCCATGACGTGATAGAAGATGGGTGATTTGCTTTTTAAAATATGCCAGGCTGTTTATAAAGATGTCTATATCGTTGTAGATTATACACATTCAAGACATTGGATTAAAAAAAGGCAATATGGTTATTAAATAATTAAAGATAAAATATTTTATTAATCCTTAAATAGCCTCTATTGGGAACTTTTATATGAATACTACTTAGACAATGAGAGGTTTCGAGCCTGCTGTGAATAATTTTGAACGAGTATATTCAGTCAGTAGACTGTCTTCTTTTTTCCGATGTAATAAAATTAAAGTGTTGAAGTCGTTCCTCGTAAGATTGGAGTAAGGTATTTAATTCACATTTGAATTAGGAATTCTTATCTTACGAATTTTTTTGTAAAGTTTCAATAGTTTTTGCATATTTCATATAATGTGGGTTACATATAATACTCCCATATTCCAATTTACTTCAAACTAGGGAGTTGAAACATTGGGAAGTTTTATTTAAATAGGACTCTTTCATCTTCAGCACTACGTCAACAAATTATGTTATTGCAAGTAACGTAACGTGTGTATTATTTAATTGATATCAGGTCAAGTAATTATCAATTTGTAAGTACACCTATAGGCATACTAAATAATTTAATCTTGAATAATGTCTTCCACAATACAGGTGAGCTCCTAGCGTGTAGGACAATATACAATTATACATTGCCTTGTAATAAAAAAAATATTAAAAAAACAAAAAATAATAAAACAGGGAATTTAAATAAATGGCAATGTAGCGATGGGACATAATAAAAAAATAAACCGTTACTATGTTGGAGCATTCCAACCGGTTTCGGCACAGCTACACAGATACATAGGTACCAAATTCGGGACATGTATACACAAAATACATTGCGAGCAACACGATGCCATTTCTGCATTGTGTACATGTGAAAATGTTGAACGTGTGAAAGCGTATGTTTCTTTAGGAGTCGTTATTGATTATTTTTCAAGTGGGATTTACAATTAAATAAGGCTTGTATACGACTAAGATCAATTGTTAGCGGATTATTTAAATTAAAATGTTCCGATCTGTACACTTCAAATTATTTATATGTCATTAGGGGAATCTGTTATAAGGTATGGAAAGACAGCCTGGGGACTTTCCTTTAAAACAAACGTCAATCATGTTCAATCAGTGCAAAATTCATTGGTTAAATTATTAGCTCATAAAAGTTTATACGAACAAAGGAATAATATTCCATACTTTTATCAGTCTTAAAATTCTTTTCGTAAGACCAATTCTGTGGTACAAAATTATATTTCAGCACATTAATAACCCTATATATAATACAAATATATTAGAGCACAATTACAATACTTGTCTCAATTTTAATGAATGATTAATGGTTCCTAAGAATATAAACAAATATGGACAAAAAAATTAGATCACATGATTACATACATGTTTAAGTATGTTATCAGCTGAAATAAAATAATAAAAAAACTATATTGAAACTAAATAGTTAATAAATATTTTGAAAACGATGCTAGCAGAAAGAAGCCATTTGTATTAAATAATAAGGAAATATTATTTTATTTATGATTTACTGTTGTCGTTTATGTTTTTAATTTTTTTTTTTACATTTTTGTAGAAATACTTTTGAATACGATTCTTGAAAAAAAATTATGCTTTAAGTTTGTTACATGTGTTTTTTTTTTGTTTTTATTTTATATAGATATTTATTATTTATTTTGTAACCTTTACTCTAATTTTTGAGTTTTGAGTAACAAGCTCCTGTTAGACAAACTACAAAAAAGGAGTTTTGTATTTTTTTTTTGTAAAATGTAAATAAAAAAATAAAATAATTAAAAAAACATTACATTATTTAAATGATTTAAAAAGTTAAATAATAATCATATACCTAAGAGAACACTTTTTTCTTCCAATTTTCACATTTTTCTAGAACAAAAACAGAAAACACATTTATTTATTTAACAAATAACAATTTTTGAACGAAAAAGCTGTGAGCAGAATGGTTAATACTTTTTTTTGTTGTCTGCGCGCCTATTGATACGTTCTCTGAATACAGTATGCACTTCATCGAATTCGTGAATCAGATCTTACTTCAAATCCCCCCGAGGGTAGTCCAATATTTTGTGCACGCTGGCCAAGATATCAGTGAACCCCCAGTTATCTAACAAGGAGTTGCAGCTGTAGGGTGTAGCCCTAACCCTCCTGTGACCTCTCATCCTTGACTATTATTAACACACTTACCAAGCAGAACATTGAATCCTCCGTGTAGATTTAACCATGTGTATGAAGTGATAAAATTCTGATAATACCTTCTAGCTGATGTGTACCAGGCTTTGCACGGGTTTGTTTTTTGGGAATAAAGTTATGAAGTTGTGAATCCTTACTTGTCGTTTGGGTCCCATGATTGATTTGACAGCGAAAGTAATGCCTTGTGACGACTTTTACTATCTCCAAACAAAGAAACAAATAAGCATTATTTTGAAAAATTTTATTTCATTCCAAACATTTATTTTTTCATAATATATGTAAATAATAAAGGTCTTAAGAAGTTACCTACTTGTGCTTTCCAATTTGGAAATAATCTACCCAAACAAACCGTCTTCTTTTGAATATGTAATCTGTGGCTAACCTGAGTGGTATATTTATGGGGACCCCTCAATACAGCATGGCGGGTTCAATGTTTTCCATACAATTAAAATTTATTTTTACTATTCAAGCTACTCACTAAACCTTCACTGCACTCATAAGAACAAACTGTGTTATTTTCAGCGAAACTGGTCGAGCAATTTCCGGACAGACAGACAGACATATTTATTTTTTAAATATAGAGATTTAGGGTAGTTACTGATAAATTTATCTTCTGTATTCAGTCTCCATAACACTTCCAGTAATTTTAATAATGGCACGCCGCTGGTTGACCTGCAAGTAGATACATGAGTTAAATTCGAATCAAAAAGTGTTTATTAACAAACTGTATTTTATGTCCTACATAATGTGTACAGTCTTATAACTGCCAGGGGTGTGCACTGTGCAGATGCAGCCTATACAGATTTAAAGTTATGTGTGCCGCAAGAAAAGAAAATAATATGTATATATGTAAAGCTAAACCAAAAACTGTCATTTTTGAAATTAACATATCAAAAATAATGACCTTATTGCATTGGTGGGGTTTTTGATTAATCAATCCGAGGGATTGACTTATGTGCAAATAAATGAATTAAAAATTTCTTTGTATTCACCACTTTATTAATATATACATATCAAAATGTTTCGAAAGCGGCGCTTTCTTCATCAGGAATATATAGAATACTAAAAAATAATAATGTAAAGTATAGACAAATGAAATACAATAGTAAAAACAAGAATAGATAAATTATAAACATAAACAAAAATTGTTTAACGTAGGTAAGTATTTTAATTAATAAATTTATAAAAAAATAAAACATTGAATAAAAATTGATATTAAAAATTTAAAAAAAAACATCAATTTCTTTATGCCGCTGACAGCATGGGCAGTTGAGGGCACCCACTACTTTTCCGAACCATTTTAAGGACCAGATAAGTCCCTCCGTTGGTTCTCATGGCAAGTCTCTACATTTAGATATAAAAAAACTGAACTACTACTAAATGTTTCTATGAGCCCTCTAAATGGACAGTTCACCGACAGATTTATACATTTCAAAAAGTTTACGTGTTCTCATCAAAAGTAGTTTCTGTTCTGGATATTACGGGCAATAATCTTATAACAGATATAAGTCTCTAGTTTTAAGCCATAGTTGTAGGTCATATAGCAATTTTTTTTATATTGATATCTACTTAGTCATGAATATGTATTAGTTTTAAGCCACTGGTTATAAGTCATAGTTGTAAGTCACTAGTTATAAGTCTTAGTTGTAAGTCACTAGTTATAAGTCTTAGTTGAAGTCATAGATGTAATTCACTAGTTAAAAGTTTCGGTACTAAGTTGCTAGTCATAAGTATTTTTTTTTTCAAAATCTAATGTAAATCAAATTTATATATGTTATTATTAAGTTATAGTATTTTAGTTTTTATTATTGTAACAGCTGTTTCGACAACAAAAATGCTTGCAGGACTTGCTAATAACATTATTAAATTTGCTTTAAATTCATTTTCAAAAAATGAATTAAATGGAGTACTACGATTTAAAAACAAAAACAATTAATACTAGTTGAAAGTCTTAGTTGAAAGTCACTAGTTATAAATCTTATTTATTCGCCACTAGTAATAAATCTTAACTGAAGGAATTAGTTTTAAGTCTAAGTTATAGTTTAAATTAACTGGTTGTAAAACGCCCTTGAGGTGATTTTCCTACGATAACGGCACTATAAGAGTGATGCTAGCATTATTATTATAAATGAAATGCTTGGTTATTACTTGCTAATTGATCGCTTAGTTGCTGATTATTACTTGCTTTTTGAGTGATTGTTGCTTGTTTATTACTTGCTATTGCTTACAATTTAAAGATGCTAGAACACCGAGAACATCACCTTTTTATGTGTAATTTAGAAACTCGTCGTAAAACTAGTCGCAGTTTCACAAGATTATTAATTCCCCCTTTAAGTTAATTCATCAAATTTTATCTCCGCTGAGATCGCATTTCACAGGACAAAGGATGTCATTATTTTCCTCTCGAAACTCCCACAGATTATGACCAAACTGATGACTGGACTTATGGAGCCGAGAGGTATTAATGCCGGTACATCTGAAACCATTTTAAACCCTGTCAAGAGTCTTGGTTCATCCACGAGAAGTATGTGCTTCTGTCACTGCACTCGATATTTTAGTACTTGATTCAGTAGGGGGACATTATGGAAGCAACTATTTTTATCAAGGAAACCAGAGTTGTCATATCACATCAATTTCTCTTCTTTCTTTGTGTTATTTTAAAATCTTTATCTCATGCGGTCAAATTGCAGAAAGTACGTACCTTCCTTTTCTAAAATTCCATTGTGCGGATGCTTAATTTCACAGCGTTTTCAAAAGTTGATAATTGAATTAAAAAAGTATGGTTTAGCAGTTTTTCGATTCGAGGACAAAAGTAATAATGCACAAATGAAAAAAATCTATATTTTAAACCACTTTATTAATTTTACACATTTGTTGACCGGTTTCAATTAATCTCAACCTTCACCGGGACCGTAATAATATAAATTACATGAAATTACAGAGGTATATTATGATAAAGAAAACGAAAGGGGGGGGAAGTGACACTATATCAGAGTAGGACAGGGCAGGAGTATTATAGAGGGGTAGGTAGAAGGGTTGGTAGAGGGTATGGGAAGGGTAGGGGTTACATGATAATAAAAAGAACATCCTTAAAATCGGACTTTGGGTTAGATTAATATATTTATATAAAAACAGGCACCTATTATTTTTATTGGTTTTCGATATTTCTAATGCTTAAGTTACTAAGTTTATTTTTTTAATGTATTACTTGCACTCCTGTATTTCTATTAAAGGTGCGATTAGCATTAATTAATCAGTGTTCGGAAAATTCTGAAAAACCAGTACTTGATAAACATCTACATGTTCTGTTTCATCTATTTAAATTGGCGGGCAATCGTTGCAATTAAGTTTGCAGATGCCCGAATAGCTAAATATCACTTATTTGTCTTTACAATTAATTAAAAGTTTGCCTTAGTTATAATTGTTAGAAAAAATATTCTATGGTTGTTTCAATGCTTCGCCTTAATAAATAAAATGCTTTCTTTTTTTTCACTTTTTCGCAAATTGTGCAAATTTCGATGTAAATTACATTTTTAATAATTTAATTTTATATCTAAGCCACAGATTTGAATTATTCACACCATGACTGTATGCAACATCAAAAACCTTCTTTGATTTATCAAATAATTCCATATTTTAATATCTAAGTGAGTGGCTAAACAATTTTACTTTTAGCTTCATGAAGCTTCTGAATAAATATTTCACTAAAGTGACACTGAATAATAATCAAATCCTGTTATTATTAATTCTTTCATACTTTAATACAGCAAGTCCAACCTTCGTGGGAGTGCTAATCCTCTAGCTCTAGATAAAATTTAATAAAAAAAAAAAATAAAAAAAAATTATTTGAAAAACTAAGTGAAGCTAATAAACATAAATGTTTCTTTTTTTTTAATAATTGAAGATAATATCAACAAATCTCAAATGAAATTTGAAACAGAAAATAAAGTTAATATAAAAAGGTAACAGCCGCATCTAGGATTCGAACTCGGGACCTCTCAGTCTATCCGGGACCAGCGCTCTAACCAATTGAGCTAATGTCACCTTATCGTTGTCCAAAGAAGCGATGCTAGCAGTCCACAATGGAGTGCTGAAACCAACCCTGATGTATGGCAGTGAGGCATGAAACTAGCAGAGGAAGGATGAAAGTAGACTGAAATCTGTAGATATGAGATCTTTGAGGCGAATGTGCGTATGATTGTGCGAAAAATATTGAGATTCGTAAAGAATGCAAGCCTGATGTAAGCGTAATTAGTAAGATTAAGAACGGGACGCTTAGAAGGTTTGGGCATGTAGAGCGAATGAACGGAGAAAGGAGTATAAAAATAATATATGACGTGAATATAAATGGAAGGGAAGCCGAGGAAGACATGACACGATCAAGTAAATCAAATACATTAGTCGGGCCATGTCAGAAGTCGGAATAACAGAAGAGAATGTATGAGACGTTGTATGAATTTTAATGAAGCGAGAAGTGTATGCCAAGATCGAGTTGTTTGGCGGTACGTACCCCTGCGAGGGATCGGTTAGTTAGTTAGTTATCGATACCATAATTCAATTTAAGAACTTTTAATATCATCTTTAGTTAATTCCCCTCTTTTAACCGAAACCTTTTTTTGTATTTTTTGTGTCATATTTCTTTTGAGATTTGTTAATATTGAATTCAATTATTAAAAAAGAGAATACCTACCTACATAATAGCCAGGTATTCCTGAATCCCTTTTTCCTCTTCCCCAATTCTTCGGCCTCGAAAAATGAGTATACCATATTTACAGTTTTTCCAGCAGACCTGTAGAACTCTTGTGTGGAATCGCATAAATCTTAAAATGATTTCTGTGAACTGAATGCTGACATTTAAAATATTACAGGAGTACAAATCTTTCGATAAATACTCTACGAAGATTAAAATATAATTTTTCCTGGAAATAATTTCCAAACTGCGCAATGTTTTATTACGTATTGTAAAAATAAAATTTAATAACGTAAAGACCATTATAATATAATGTCGGCCGTTAAGGCTGGCAAGGACCCAAACAGTTTAAATTAATCACTCCGAGCTCAAAATATTATGCCGACATTACGGCCTTAATGTTTCCTTTCGGAAATGCATAACAAATTTCAGGAGATATATAATTTGGGAGAATAATGTTTGCATGGACCCATGCTCGAGAGCATGACCTCCGTCCGCATTCAGCTCAGGGACAAAACGCACAAAAATATCTATTGTCTTAGGTCAAAAAATGGTAAGTGCAAAATAAGAGAATTGTGCTTATTTAAGGCGAGGTCAATTCCATAATGAAACATGGAACACAATTCCCGTGCTTTTTAATGAAGATTCCTTATCCTTTTCCTTAGGCTTAAAAACTTCTTGCTTAAGTGCGGTTTTGGTTCTCTCGGGTGACAGCTGTCAGCTGTCATTAAGCAAATGCCATTCATTAAAAATTTCAATATTTGCGTAGTTTTAACAAGAGAAAAAGGTCAATATTAAGTATGTTAATAATTACGTTATTATATACCAGGGGTGTTAGCTGAAGTTTGCCGGTTTTACTCATAGATGTCGCTAGAGATATGTATACATTTTTATGATTTGGCATCTATGTCATATTTTTTTATGGACATTAGCCTTCAAAAATACACAAGTTACTTTCTGCCAAAATAATAGTGTCATAGTTGGTTACCTCAGTGAATATGTCGAGTTTCGTACCAAATAAATCGCATTTGCGGCATTCGTTGCTTTTCTTATTTCATCAAAGGAAAAAAGCAGTTGAAGCTCATCGGTTGCTGGTAGAAACTTATGGTGAACATGCTCCAGTGATTAGAACATGTGAGACATGGTTTCGTCAATTTAACAGATTTAACAGACAATGAACATCCTGGTGCAACGAAAAAGTTCGAAGACGAGGAATTGCAATCGTTATTGGATGAAGACCCAACCCAATCGCAACAACGATTGGCCCAAACACTTAATGTGACCCGAGGAGCAATTAGCCAACGTTTAAAAGCCATGGGAAAGATCCAAAAATATGGAAAATGGGTACCACACAAACAGTACAGCTAAAGTAGTGAAGAACACTCTCAAAGCATTGAATTGAGAAATATTATCGCACCCGCCGTACTCTCCAGACCTTGCCCCGTCCGACTATCACCTTTTCGCATCTATGGGACACTCACTCGCAGAGCAGCGCTTCGCCAATTCTGAAAAAGTCGAAAAATGGCTCGTCGAATGGTTTGCCTCGAAAGAGAATTTTTTTTTTAGAATGGTATCCATGATTTGCCTCAAAAATGGGTAAAATGTATAGAATCCGATAGTCAATACGTTGAATAAAAAAAATTGAGATTCCCTTGAGAATTAAATTTAATTTAAACATTATTAGTTAGTAAAAATTATATAGATGTTGACATCTTCGACAATTCACGACAGGCGCGGCGACAGGAGAGTCGTTACGGCCGGCCGAGTCTAATTACTCACCCCGAGTTCGCAAATCCGGATTCACTCAGTCCGAACTCACAACTCAAGGAACGGAAAAGGTTTTGGATTGGAATCTGAAACGAAAGGCGTCCCTAATCAATAGTGTAATATGAACGATTTTTGCTTCCGGAACGGCGGATCCGTGCGGACCGAAAGGAACGAAGGCGGAGTCTGAAGAATCGAGTCCGTGTGGCTAAACTCGGAATTGGAACCGACTGCGTAAAATAAGTGGAATGACCCACCTCTTCGGTCGGCATGGATTAACCACGACTGAAAATGTCACTTTTAGAACTAGTGACAAAAAAGGTCATTACCATCTGGTCAGGTAGGTACCTTTTTACAAAACGTAATTCTTCGACTTATTCATGCTATTTAAAAATAAAATAAAAATGTCTTAATATGCATTATAATATAATGTAATTGTTTTTGAAAGTTTTGGTTCAAAATCTTGTGTCACTTGACGTTATTTAATCAATTTGTGTTTTCAAATAATTTCTTAACAATCCATTCAGGATCTTTTTACTATGCCTCCGGACTTCCGCAATTAATCAAGAAAGAACGGGAATAGGCCTCCAGCTCACTTTCTTATTCTCGAAAGTGGGTTCAATGAAGGATGAATCTAAAGAAAATAAATTCATTTTCACATCATATTTTGATAATTAATTTATTTTATTTATTACAACAACAAAACAAAATACATAATTATAACGTAAGTTTTAATTTAATTTATTTTATTTATTTATTTATAAGAAACAATAAAATAGCTTTTAGTAATAAAAATAATATATATGTACAAAGGAAGTTTAACAAAAGGTAAGCCAAAACATTTTCTTGCGCTAACAGTGGTTAAATACAGATGTTTTATGTATGAAGCTAACAAGATAAAAAAAATATATATTAGGAAGGGGGAAGAGGAAGAGGAAAATAGGATCGGGACAGGAGATGCTTTCGATACATTTTATACTCGTGCATCAATAATATATCATACACAAAATTATTTAACTTCCTATTGATCTACTCTCCATAAGTTGAGCTCCAGTAGCTCGTGGTTATGGGAGGAGTATTTACATACGTAATGAAAAAATAATTAAAACAATTCAATATGTAAACAATATTAACAACTTATTAAATAACTACAAACGTAAATCAACAGAACAGTTTTAAAATAATAATAAAAAATAACCAAATAGTAATTTATATGCTAGATAGTACACATTGAGGGTACAATATATCATTATCTAAGTTCAGGGAGTGAATTTGTTTTTTGAATTGTTCATATTTTAGTATTTCGGTTATATTCATTTTGTTTTTGGATAATAATATATTGTACCATCTTATACCTAAATACAAGTATTGGTGCTGTGCTGTGGTAGTTCTTAATATCGGGATCGCTATTAAACTATTTGTTTGGAATCTATTGATTATACTATCAGTGGAGTGAATTTTATTGATGAAAAATTCTTTTTTGGATTTGATATAAGGCGTTTCTTTTATACAATTTTGTGATCGGTGGTACATTAAATTCCCTAAATATCTCCAGAGTATGGAAGTGGTATGGTTTTTTAATGATGATTTTAATGATTATTTTTTATTGTAATTATTGGCTGTAGTGTGACTTTATAGGCCCCCCCCCAACCAATAATGTCATACTGCAATAGGGACTGAATTAATGCATAATAGACCATTTTAATTGTTTTCTTGTTTAACATGTTGCGTATATTATAGAAGACATACATAAGTTTTCTTATTCGTTCTACAGTGAGGTTAATATGATCTTTCCATTTAACCTAGTGGTTAATTTATATCCTCTAGATAGTTTAGGCAATAAACATATTTAGAACACTGGTAACAAGTGGTAACATAACGAATGTCCTAAAAAATGTGGCCACTTACTAGTAAGCGCATTGTTTACACGTGGCAAGTTACTTAAAATTAAGTTAAAAGTTTAGTTACCACTTACCACAGTCCGTTTGTTTCTTTTTTTTTTTCAATAATATCATCTTTGATGATTCTATGTGGAGGGTTTTTTGGAGGGTAGGAAGGAATGTCAACCGTGTGCAAATGTTGGGCACGCGTTTTGGGTGTTTCCCGACTGTGTACCGGTGCCGAAGGGATCAATGACGCTAGTTTCTCAGAGCATCTTCCATTAAAATATCGGTAGAACAAGGACAGCGTTTCCACCTGACATCTGTGCTTCAATGATTGAAATCTGTCGAACGGACCGCCGGTTTTTGCAGACAGTCAATGGTTTTTTCAGATATTTTGGGGCGCCCCAACCAGAGGTGGCTGCCAAAATCTAGAGTGGGGTGCACTTGCGATTTGTACAGTCAGCAGTTGTGTACTATTAAAGTATCTGCAGGGTCTGTACAATACGTCCAGCTTCTGAGAGGCTAACTTTACTCTGGCTTCGATGATGCCCCCATACCTGAGCTGGTCACTTAAGGTTACACCAAGCATATCAATGGAGGGCTTGTTGGGAAGATTGCTTAGATGAAATGAGACTAGATTGATAGCTGCATACCTTTCTTCGATTTTGCACTTAAATTCAAATGAAGAACTGTTCAAATTTACGTTTTTTAAATGTCAAACAGCTTACCATGCCATAGATAAAATGTGACGAATGTTGATAAAATTATTGACGTACTATGTCGTAGGAGCTTAAAGCAATAGAAATAAAACGTAGTTCGCCTCAGCATAAAAACCCCTAGTGAGGAGGATTATGAAAAACATTTTGAATTGTCTTATATTATTAGTCTTCCAATTTGTTATTATGTAAACAGAATTTAATTTTTAACCTATTGGCGTTCTAGCTATATTGATAAACTAACGTCAGAAGTTTAGAGTGTCCTATCGATTCTGCTTAGTTGTCGACATGGTCTTGCTAGGTCACCTACTATTTAACTGTGAGGCATGTTGGGAACTGGTAACATTTATATTCTAGCTCGCCAGTACGCATTTCGCATTGGACGATTGATTTACGGTCATTTTTCAATGATTCCATGGATAAAACAAACCTCGTTATAACGTACATAATCTATGGTGGTATCATTAATTCTCCCCTCTCACGTCATGCATCCATTTTCATGATGAAATGATATCGATCATAAAAATAATGGCAGTTATTTTGCTATGACAACAAGTAATTACGTGTTTTTATCAATCAAATAGAAAAGTACTATGGAGAAGGTTTAAATGTACTATTTAACGATTACATCTTCTTTTCAATACATTAATCAAACCGACGGGTGTCTGCCTATAATATTATGTTAATAATTAAAATTTTAAATGAGAAACAAATTAATGCAGAACATGATTTATGATTTTGCATCTTCGCGATTTTAAATTTAACCTTTATAATAATAATAATAATAAGAGTTAATTTCTATAGCGCAGTTTTGTGAAGGTTCACCTCAAGTGCGCTTTACACTAACTAACCTAACCTAATTGTAAAATAACAGATATACTACATAATATATCTGTTATTATAATATATATACAATATGCAAATTAATACTATGACATACAACATTCATGAGCGGGTATTATAAAATAACAATTTAGAAACTAATGGTGTAAATAATCAAATATGTAGTAGGTACAAATAACAAGAGAAAATTATATGACATTATATACATGGTTTTTCACTGAATACTAATGGAATTAAATAACAAGGAGAGAAAACCGCAACTAAATAAGCTATGGAGGATTAAAAGAAAAAGAAAAAAGAAAAAAAAAGAAAAAGAAAAAAGAACAAGAAAGAAAAAAATGTCCTGAAATTATGTTTCTACGTACATGAATTTATGTTTTATGTCGGATAGGATTTTTTTGAATAATTTTGTTTTCAATACCCGTTTGAACTCTGCTAAATTCTGAATGTTAGCAATATTTGGGGGAAGCTTATTCCAGATGACCGGGCCCGATACACAAAAAGCGCGATCATAGTACACGGGTTTATTTGACCGAGAGGGTTCAACTAATCGGTTGGCAGCATTCAAATCTGCTGACCTCAAAGAAAGCTGTCTATCACCTGGGTTTTGTCGGACACAGAGTTCAGATATATAGGCTGGTGCCTTTCCCTGGAGTGCTTTGAAGGTTGTTAAGCAAATCTTGAATTCTATTCTTTCAGGGCATCGAAGCCAATGAAGGCGATCCCTTAGAAGTGGAGTTATGTGACAATATTTAGGCTCACTATATATAATTCTCGCCGCAGCATTGAAGACAGAATATAAGTAATAACCTGTAATCATTGCAACGGCGCTAATATTCTACACAGAAATGGTGTTGGCATTGTATTAGATAATTGGGAAACTTTGATAATAAAGAAAGTTGTTAAAATTTATGATAATATTCTTAATAATCAACGTAACTTGTGCTAGTCTCATGTTAGACACATTTCGTGCTAACTCAAAATCTCCAACTTCTTCTTAATTCCTCCCTCTTTTAACATTATGCCTCTTTCTTTTTTATATGTTGTCCCATTCTGTTACATATAAGCATATCCCTTTCATTGTTCTATTCTTTTTTTTGTACTTTGTTTCCTTCTTATTATATTTTGTATGTCTCATCTATATATATGCGTACTCTATGTATAAAATATTATGCATTGGCTGAATTCAATTTCTCGGCCGGCTAAGTCCTCGATCACGACACAAGCAACATTTTTCGCTTAGTTTAATGGTAGTAGGAGATTTTAAAATATTGTCAGGTTATTCTTAACCCGGGAATCTTTGTCGTTCTATGGTATAAAAAAAAATGGTTTTTACTTTTACCCTGACACAACTTGTGATAAGCGAATCCGGTTTGTGATAAATTAAATATAAATAAGTGTTTAGAAATAAAGTGTTTATTTTATTTAAGAAATAAAGTCATTCATAAGCGATTGTGATAATAATTAAATTCGATAAGCAAAATTTGTAAAAAGAACAACGTTATTTTAGAAGATTTATTTTATGTTTTTAATTAAATCCCTACGTAAATCACGTCCAAAAGACAGTTAGGGGGTTACGCAAAGGCAGCTTTGGTACCAACAACGAATAGTTATTATTCTAATCACGTTAGGTAACGTATAATAACGTAGAAGACGAGATAAATAATCATATTTAAAGCACTTTGAGTATTACACGCTGGGGGCTAGCGTAGAGCATGGCCGTCCGAAGCCAAATAAATAGATTTATTAAAAAGCATTCCTTTGTACAGGAAAAGCTGCTCATGACAGAATTAAGTTTGAACAAAAAACGATTGAAATACGTGCTCTAGCAATTTTATTCCTCGAATAATTAAACCAGCCACAGTTGAAAGCACCGTAAGGAAACAGGCAAAGAATTTCCAGTACGGCTTTCTTATTAAATAGTAATTTATGGTTGTGTTTCCTTTGGATTGTCTACAGCTGGAATAATGAAATGTCGTACTTGATAGCATTTCACTTTTTGTAACTCTTCCTAGTGATGGGGTACTTGTTGGAGAAGTCAACATGAAGAGTGTTCAAAGGTTTTGTTACGTTTGTCAAGTAACTAGAAACAGGGCTCTTGAGAAGCTTTTGAGATACCTACCAATCAGTGGCGGTTCGCGATCTACCTCGCTAGAAGTTCAATCAGAGATTAAAAGATGTGAGTTTTTTTTTCTTCTATATAACCAAAAAAACTACGTTGCTCTTTTCCGTATTAGTGGCGTGCAGTCCATATAGGCTAAAAAGCTCTGCCTGTCTTAATGAAAACGTACGATAAATAAAATAAAGGATAATTGACACAGAAAAAACAACGACAAAATATCTGATAAAAATCCTCACATCAAAAAATTGTTCCTGTTTGCCGAATATATTTATACTTTTCAGTTGCAACAGGACTTTGGCGGTACTTTTGACTTCCTAAATCTTGTTTTTTAGCTGAATATATACCGCAATGCAATGTATAATTTAAAATTAGATACATAATAATAATGTTATCCCTCCAGTAAAGGTTTTTACCTCTTCATAAATTGTCTGTTTTTTTAGTTTACAACACCACCGCTATAATAATGCCCGAATAAAAAAATCTTAAATAAGTATGTAAATATAATACATAGTAACTTGTACGCTCGTTTATTCAGTTCGCCTCAACAATCAGAGGAAGATAGAAATAGGAAGGCAATTTTTAAATAGTCACATACCCGAACTTAAAAAAATCACTCACGGTATACCTTTGGATATATGGTAGAGCAATGCACGCCACTGTTCCATATAACGTCTTTTTCCTAGACATAGAGGAGTTTTTTCATTTCACTGCACCAGAAATTAACGACCTAGCAACAAGAAACAATTCGGAGATTCATTAAAACATCCATAGAAATGAATAGGTAATATAATGTCATAGATTACACAAAATACTTTAATGTTCTAAGAAACTTTATTGTTCTTTTTTTATTTAAAATATGATCATCTTCAGTAATTAACTTATTTTAA
>JAHDVE020008973.1:0-19653 GCA_022606495.2 Halesus radiatus | reverse complement strand
AAAAGTTGAATGAGTATGAAATATTACCTGATTCACTATCACTACACTTATAATTTATAAGTGAACTTGTTATCTGTGAAATCATTTCGCAAACTCTTACGGAGTAACAACCAAACTGCTGCCGAAAGAGAATTCGGCGATTTTATCAACTTCAGATCTCTGGAGTTTTTCACCACCTAAATAAATAACTTTATAATTTCTTCAAAAGATTGGTATTCACTTTGTGGCGTCATTATTAATAAATTCAATTAAAATTACTTTGTAAACACCACTTTTTTAATATGTAAACATTTTTCGAAATCGAAGCTTTCTTCAAAGCTTCGCTTACAAAGCATGTTGATATCTATACATGTGAAAGGTGGTGTTTAAAAGGTATTTTTATTAATTTTATTAACCTTGTAATTAATTGGAATAGTTGTTTGGATGCTGATGATGCTAACTTCGTCTAAAAAAGGTAATTGGCAACTGAACAAAACGATTTAAATTTGTTGATCATAAATCGCTTTTCTTTCCCTAGAAAACAATGCAAAGATATTTTTTACGCCTGGACGGGATTCGCAACTTATGCCTGAAACTCAAATGCATAGACATCGGTAGCCATTTTGTAAGTTGGGGACACAAATCCTTGGCCAATCAGTATTTAAAAAATGTGTTGTGTTCGTCCAACCATAAAAAACATTTCAATAATGAAAACAAGCAGGTTTAATTTTTAGATTTTATTATTTTTCTGCTCTTTCTTCTTTTTGAGTTCTTTTCAACATATTTATTTTAAAGTTAAGGAAGAAGCAAGCTACAACATTGTTTGAATACTATATTTTCCTAATAAAATTTAGAAAAATTTAGATTTCAAGCAGTTTGGAGGTCGCATTTTCCCATGGTTTATTGATTCCATGTGAGTAATCAGGCGATGTCATTATTTGGAGTCGTTTTCAATGAGGAGCTCATTAGACGACGGGGGCAACGGGGAGGTGAGCTCCCTCGGCGTGGAAGCCTGTCTCGTCAGCGAAGAAGGTGACGGTGATGGGGTTGCCTTCGGGGTCGACGTAAGAGTAAGATCCCCTGACCACGATCACCTGTTCGTCCTTGCCTTCCTCGTTCTTGACCACCTTCAGCTCTCCGACCTCTTCACGGACAATCTTGTTCTCGGTTTCGAATCTGAAGGGGAATAAAAAAATGGATTATTAAAACATTTATTTTAATCCATGGCCATGTTGTTGTAACAATAATGGCAAAATTTTAGTTACTGTTATTAGCACTATAAAGACACCCGACTATTTCATCTTCTTCGGTCTGAATAAGGCTTGTCATTTTTTGTTTAAATTTTCGGAAACTGTTTATTTTTCTTGCCATTGCTAGTATTCCACACAACAGAATAACGCAGTCGGGGATATAATTTTTTTTTCTCGGTTTGATTTAAAATAAAATATTTGAATATTGTGGTGAACTCACCCGAACTTGTAGGCTCCCTCGGGCTGCAAATCGAAGTCAGACCTGAGGATCTTGATGGGCTCCACCGGGCTGGACGCGGCCAGGGCAAACGCCGCCAGGAGGAAGAAAAGTGCCTGCAAGAAAGAAGATCCATTATGTTATCTCAAATAACATATGTCAAAAGGGTAGTATAAAATAAAATAAATAAAATAAGGTTTTTGAAATAGATTTCATTTTTATAAATCTCTTGAATTTCTTGTCCCCTTGAACTCAAAAACTCACAAGACGGTCGTTTCTAAAATGCCATTTAATAGTGAAACTTTAATACTGGTGTATTTTAATTAAAAAAATTTCTTCAAAGAAAATTCGCAAAGGATTAAGAAATTAGCTTTTTGCAAACAATTTCACTTTTTTGGTTTGTCAATTTTTTATTCAGGTATAAGACGAATATATGCTTACGATTTTCATGGTGAAAGGTTTAGTAAGCGGTGCTGCACTGAAGACAAAGAAGAACTGATATAAATTTCCATGTGACTCCTTCTTTTATACAATTTGTTATCAAGTTCAGCAAAAAAACCAGTTCTATTAACGAATGAAAAGAGGTTTTTTTCTATGTATTTCCACGGACTCGTCTTCACTTCACTTTTAGTCTTATCGGTAATTTAATAAATACCTGTTATAGGCTATATAAGTTGCCAGATTTACCTTTTTTTAATTACGTACCGTAATTTCGAATGTGTGTCCTTCTGTGCAAGGGTAAATTGTCAAAATAAAATCATCTAGGACACACTGCTCAATATTTAAAATGCAGTAAAACATGTCAAAGTCTTTAAAAAATAAAAATGGGAGGACGTACGTGAATAAAATAACTAAAGCTGTTTTCACAAGTTTTATTTTTGTCTAGATGTTGGTATAAAATTATTCTACAAGATTGAGATTTTCGCGAACAATAATTTAATAAATTGCAGATTTTTTATTTGCAGGCGGCTAAAAGGGGATATAACGAAAAAACAAATTTTGTCACAAGTTTTCACAATATCTACACCCTCGTTAATCTTCCAAGATAAATTTAATTGAAAAAGTAAAAATTTGATTGCTACAGGTGGACAAAGTTGGGTACTTAAATATGCATTAAATTTGATGTCGCTAGTGTAGATTTTATGAATACTCTTTTGGCCGCCTGCAGAGATAATTATACCAGAAGTCACATTTTTAGTGTAAATACTATAATATCACCTACAACATTTTATTTTTATTAAAATTAAACTTTAAAATACACTGTGCTTATGGATGTTTACCTTTAAAAATTAGTGCCATACTCTTTAGTTCAAGTGCGATCATCATTGCATGGCTATTGATAATTACTGTAATTAACGTGCTGAGTTATCAATGCCTTACTAATTAAAACTCATTATTGGGTGCTTCGTGCCAAAGCATCAATGATGTAACTAAAAAATTTCCAAATGAAAAGAGTTTAGGATAAATAACGTTGTTCCACTTTTAATAATGTGCTGCAAGAATATGTCAAATGCACCCATATTTGGTTTTACGAGTGAAAATTAATTAATTCACTGAAAATATTCTACAATACCGAAATTAGAATTATGAAAGAAATTTAATATTCCTGTTTTCCACGGGTTGATGTTTTTTTATTGGCCTAATGTACTTACAATGATTTAAGTTTAAATTTTATTATATTTACTTTATTAATTGCAAGGCCATTACCATAATGAATAAGATTAAGAAAGGGATGCTTCGATGGCTTGAATTTGTAGAGAGGAATAAACGAAGAAAGGAGTATAAGGATCATATATGACGCGACGTTGAATAATAGAAGTAGTCGAGGACGCCTAAGAAAGGCATGACACGATCAAGTGGATAGAGGAGTAGGTTTGATTCGATGTATGAATTTGAATGAAGCAATGATTATATGCCAAGACAAAGTTGTGTGGTAGTTCATTCCGCGGGAAAACTCTGAGATGGTTAGTTAGTTAAGTTTCGCGGTTTTAAATGTTATCTCAATACGTAAATTGTATTCCGGAATCATTGGCATGCACATTTGGATGTTATCATGAAATAGTCATTAAGCCGTTTGAATTATCATTAAGCCGTTAATGACATACTAGATATAATATATTACACCCCAATGGTGGTTAGACATTAAAATCCATCGCAAATAGGATTTCAATTCTGTAGAGCAGTATTGCATCATTTATCTAGTGTTATTTTCGTTTTAATATTTTAAATTGATTAATTAAAACTTATTTTTCAAATTGTCATGTTTGCTAGGTAAATATAATTACATAAAATAAAATAAAATATAAAAAATATAAAAACAAAACAAAACAAAACATGTTAAATTATGTTCGGCAAATTTGTGTTCCAACGAAAATAGGTCGCTTTCAATTTAAATTTTAGACCATCATAATGCTCGTTTTAATATTTTTTTTATTTATTTTATATTTTATTATATGTTCATAGTAAACTGGGTTAAACTTTTTTTCAAATCACCATTAACCCCCAAATAATTGTTAAAGTTGCCTCTGAAATCGCTAAAATTCAATTTCTTTAATGGCCTTTATTTTGTTCAAAAAGTTTTAAAAAATGTAACTTCTAATTCGTACTAGACATTTGCTATACCTTTTGATGTAAAAAAAGATCATTCAGTTTAGGTGAGTATTTTGGCCTCAAATCCGAAAATAGATTTGAAAGAAACCTTACCCCTCCTTGCCGGTGCTGCCGACTTATTTGATTTGTTTCTAACTCTAATTTCAATTTCTCTGGAAATATAATAAACACAGAGTTTAGGTGTTCCTCGGCAATGTGTAATAGTTAAAACTATTTAAATTTATGAGTATTTATCAAACGCAACAGAAAAAATGTAATGTTCAAAAATCAGGAAAAAAATTATCTAAAGTCACGTGGAGAAACCATTCGCTGAGAGGTGTTTGTACGCGGCGATGTTTGCGACAAGTCGATTTTTTTTACCAATATTCACCTTCAAACTTAAATACACTTTTTTTTACGTTCGTTTTTATAGTAAGATTATTACTCAAAGTTTGAAATTTTTAAACGTCGTTAAACGGGCAGAATCCAGGCAAAGGTGCACATAACCTCATCCGTACCGAATAATACCCTCAGAAGGACAATTTGTTTTTTTTTTCTTCAACAAGGAATTCCAGTACATTTTTTTCATTAATGTTAAACGTGTAACTTAATAAACTCGTACAATAAAAATAGCGTACAGCTTCCCCACATCCTGCGTGCGTTGATAACAACTGTGTGGCGCGGTAGTGAGCAAAAGGGGTGCGGGGTTTTTCTCACAGCGCAACAATGCACAGTCGTCGGTAGAAGCCGGCGGTATTTTATATTTATTATATATAATTAACAACATTGTTTAAATGGTAATAATAGTAGGTGTGTAAGTAGTAAAAACCGATTTTTTTATTTATTTATATAATCCGTTTAATATATTTTTTACAATTAGTACCTCTCTAATTGAGAAATTCTCGTGTTTAGAGACGGAGAACCATTACGGTTTGTCATTCAAATATCTAGTACTACGAACATGATTTTCTGGTGCCTATATAATAATTGCAAAAAAAATTAAAGAGAAATTTTTAGAAATAAAATACATGTACATGATGTATGTATATAAACTTTTCGAAGTTAACGTATAATATATACCTACATTTAGTTTATAATAAAGTGTATTTTAGGGTTTTTTATCAACGTGGAGCATTTGGGTGAATTGCAGTTATCAGGAATTTTTTTACAAGAGCTATGCATAATAATTTTGTAATTTGTTGTAGGAAGGTTTTTGTCCGATAGTATAAATATCATGGAATAAGTTTAGTCCGAGTTTAAGGATAGATGTCATTTTTCCTGTTTTCGAGACTCCGAGCATGTCATTTACGTAAATAAGGACTGCCGGCTGTAATGGACGTACCATGCATTGCCGATATCTTCTCCTCGTTTTCAGCTCATACACACAATACTTTATTTATGTACACATGTACCTATGTACTACTCGTACAATAATTTACATAAGTAATAATTGTGAACTATTCAATTTCACCCAAATTATAAATTATAAAACTATAAATGTGTAGCCTGCACAGTACCGGAGTCCAGTACAGTGTACAGTACCGGAGATCGAGGAATTTTCTAGCAATTAGATTACAATTTCTAGCAATCTAGAATTTTCTAGCAATTTTCTTTATATAAACACAGGAACAAAGGTTATAATGTTTGTTTTTTATATATTCAAATATATATATATATATATATATATATATATATATATATGTTTGTATATTTGAATACATGTTTATAAATTTATGTATATTGTATACATAGCAAACAATCCCACATAGGTAAGGCCAGTGCGTGTGTATACTTCTGTAATAGTGGCAGTAATTTTTTTTTTATTGAATTAATTTTTTATTTGTTTATATATATTTACTCATACGCATACATATGTATCTACATTCGCTATATTTATATCTTTACAAACTTACAAATTAAGCAAGTTTTTACTTAAAAATAATAACTGCATAATACTAATAAGATTTTAAAAGAAAATCAGATAAAATTATATATAAAAACTTTGTTCATTTTTTTTGTGAGAAAAAACCATATTTGTATAAATACACGGATATTTAAGACAAATTAAATAAAAATTATAAGTTAAATGAGAAAAAGGAAATGAAAAAAATAAAATGGGGAAAATATACATTACAGAATGAAAAGGTTGATGTCTTTGGTTTTTATCCAGTTTTGTGCAACATTTTTGTATGTATTTAAAGACGATATGTTTTTTTTTTTTTACATGAATCTCAACTGGAGAGTCTCAACTGCTCCCAACCGTTCGGAGCCAGTGAGACTATGGCATCCCCAATTGGGGAATGTTGTGAGGCTGAAGGTATTGGGATGGGGAAGGAGAAGAGGAAGAGGAAGATGGGAAAATACCGGGCTATTCAGATCTGGTTACCAAACACGGCTTAAAGTCATTTCAAGCAACGTTTCAATTCTGAATGGTGGTCTTTCACCAGGGCGATACTGAGAGTATCTTCCACTCTGGAACGTGCGCAAATATTCTATATAATATTTTTAATTTAATTAATTGTGAAACAGCACAAATTAATTAAATAAAATTTACTTGCGCACGCCGGGATTTGAACCCGCGACCTTCGGATTCGTAGTCGAGAGCCTTACCCCTCGACCATGTTTGGACACTTACATCCTGTAGATAGTAAATTATAAATTTTAGGAGCAAAAAAAAAAGCATTTCTCTGCGCAAGCCTAGTTTTACACAATGGTACTTCAGGTGTGTTATTTATTCTCTTACTAAAGCAATTTTCGTTTTTTTGGGAATAGTTTTATTCTGGAAAATATATATTTTAGGGACTGTAGATAATACACTTTTCTTATATCTAACAGTTCAACCTCGTGGAATAATTATATGGAGGGAAGGTATTTTCTTCATGTAACATTATTTTTAGTATTAATTTTTGAGATGTTTCAAGTGGTTTAATGCAAGTATATTATAAATTCCCCCATCCGATTATTCCACAATATACCGATGATTGCACCAGTTCATGGTATACCACGGTATATTAAATTAGAAGAAAATATAGAAACAAATTTAGTTACGAAAACATGTGATCAATTTATACTAAAAATATACTTTATACTCATATTACAACTTAGGTTTGTAACTATTTATTGTTGTAAAACATCTATTAAAACATGCATATAAATTTCCAAATAGGTACCTTATCAAAAATCTTGAATGCATTTTTCAATTTCTTTTTTTTGTGATGCATTAAATTTTGACAGTGGCTCAACATATCTTACATTCACAACTTGCTATTATATTAAATCTGATAAAAATATTATTATATAATCCCATTGAATAAAGAAAAATACAAGAAATGCCACATGGACGTGTTTCTTCACCCAAAAGTCTGTCCGTTCGGGCCTTAAAACTCTAAAACAAAAGTCTGTCCATTCGGGCCTTAAAACTCTAAAATAAAAGTCTGTCCGTTCGGACCGTAAAACTCTAAAACAAAAGTCTGTCCATTCGGACCTTAAAACTCTAAAACAAAAGTCTGTCCGTTCGGACCTTAAAACTCTAAAACAAAAGTCTGTTCGTTCGGACCTTAAAACTCTAAAACAAAAGTCTGTCGATTCGGACCTTAAAACTCTAAAACAAAAGTCTGTCCGTTCGGACCTTAAAACTCTAAAACAAAAGTCTGTCCGTTCGGACCTTAAAACTCTAAAACAAAAGTCTGTCCGTTCGGACCTTAAAACTCTAAAACAAAAGTCTGTCCATTCGGGTGTTAAAACTGTAAAACAAAAAAATATTTAATCATGATTACATCTTAATCAAATGAAATGGCAATATACAATTTAGACAGTGTAAGAGAGATAGACCGCTGTATTTATTGTATTTTCATTGGATCTCTAGGATCAGAGCTAAAATGTACCAAGTCAAAGCCACACCGGCTTCCATTTAAATCTACGTGGAAGTGCGTATTCTATGTATAAAACCCTCCAATAAAAATAAAATAGTATTTTTAATCATTGAATGTAACCTTAACAAAATTTTAGGTTGCTAGTCCCAGTAAGACAAAGGTTCTGGATTCGATTCCCAGATGCGACCTATACTTTTTTTTAATATTTTCCGTTCCTTTTTCTCTTTCGTATTTTATTTAAGATTTTTTTTAATGATTAAAAAATATTACAATGAAGTGTAAAAGTTTCAATAAGTTATTCCAACAAATTGTAAGAAAAATGTCACCCCCACACAAATGATAAATACGGTAAATATTACATAAGCTGGTTTCCAATACGTGTACGTTATAACAATTTTTAGGTTTTCTTTCTTTAATGATTTTTTTTTTAGTTTTTGTCTAACGATCCTTTTTGTCATCAAATGTTAATAAGTTTATTGGTGTAATATGTTTTATTTATGATGCCATACCTATTATTCGACACCTAACAACACAATTTATTCGCATCCTGCGAAGACTGCGGTGACCTTTAGTTATGTACATTTTTTTGACATTTATTGATAAAATTTGAAGCAACGCACGATCTTTGACCCTGAGTCATGTTTATATTTAGAGTTAGCATTTCAGAATCGATTTTTGCTGATTTCATCTAATATTTAGCGAAAAACCTAAAAAGGCGAAATGATTGACACTATTGATAAGTGACATTTTTGATATTATTGATAAATGATAAAAACGTTATTTTTTAACCATATATTAATATAATCTTGTTTTTTTACTATTAATTTTCACGATATATTAAATACATGTGTATATATATATATATATTTATATATCAAAATTTCAATTATATGTAGGTATATCAACACAATGATTATTCTTCATAAAAATTTGTTTAACACAACGTTTCTAATAATTTGATAAAATCGTTATTTAAAGCGTACGTTATAAGTGGATTTTTATGTAAAAATATCAACTTCAAAATGAAGTCACCATAAAGAAAATAGATGACTAGGCTCAAATCGCTGCCAGGACGAGATACCATGCATGACAAAATGAAGTCACCATAAAGAAAATAGATGACTAGGCTCAAATCGCTGCCAGGACGAGATACCATGCATGACAAAATGAAGTCACCATAAAGAAAATAGATGACTAGGCTCAAATCGCTGCCAGGACGAGATACCATGCATGACAAAATGAAGTCACCATAAAGAAATAGATGACTAGGCTCAAATCGCTGCCAGGACGAGATACCATGCATGACAAAATGAAGTCACCATAAAGAAAATAGATGACTAGGCTCAAATCGCTGCCAGGACGAGATACCATGCATGACAAAATGAAGTCACCATAAAGAAAATAGATGACTAGGCTCAAATCGCTGCCAGGACGAGACACCATGCATGACAAAATGAAGTCACCATAAATAAAATAGATGACTAGGCTCAAATCGCTGCCAGGACCAGACACCATGCATGACAAAATGAAGTCACCATAAAGAAAATAGATGACTAGGCTCAAATCGCTGCCAGGACGAGACACCATGCATGACAAAATGAAGTCACCATAAAGAAAATAGATGACTAGGCTCAAATCGCTGCCAGGACGAGACACCATGCATGACAAAATGAAGTCACCATAAATAAAATAGATGACTAGGCTCAAATCGCTGCCAGGACCAGACACCATGCATGACAAAATAGTTTTGTAGGAAATGTTGTTTTTACTGCTCATTGGCGACTTCCCACTAAACTTTTATTACTTGAAAATTAAAATATTATTTTGTTTAAATCAATATCTACATGTGTCGAAACCAATAGAACTCGATCTTCTTTAAGCCTAATACATAAATGTTTTTTTAATCTTTTTTTTAATAAGTAAAAAATTATGATATCCTAACTAGGCTTCCCCGTGCTGAGAACTTTTTTTTATTTTGTGATAATGGTTAGCATTCCCTCTCCGTCACTTTTCTGCTCCTAAACATTATATTTGTTTTATTTTGTTTCATATATTTTATTTGTAACTAATTATAACTTATATACTATTGCATATAACTAATGATAACGTATATGCTATTGGATACTATTACATATAACTAATGATAACGTATATACTATTGGATACTATTACATATAACTAATGATAACGTATATTCCTTTAGATACTATTACATGTAACTAATGATAACGTATATTCCTTTAGATACTATTACATATAACTAATGATAACGTATATACACTTAGATAATATTACATATAACTAATGGTAACGTATATACCATAAGACACTGTTACTTATATACCATTAGATACTATTACATATAACTAATGATAACTTATTCTATACTATTATATACTATTGGATTTTATCTTGCTTAACTTAATATTAATTATGCTTTGTTATTTTTCAGTAGTCTGATTTCCTCACATGTCATTGAATTATGTCTGTGAATGTCCATGTTGTAAATAATATTGTTAGGAAAATATTTTGGTAACAATTTGTTTCTTATTTTATGTATAAAAATCATTGTGTTCAATGTGATAATGGTTAGAAACTTTAGTCCTGCCAAATAAGGAACAATTTTACCATAATTATGCAATAAACAATATTAGTGTTTACGGATGAATTCGAAGTCATAAAATATCAGCTACATCTCACACATGATTTTTTTCAATCTCTAACGGAATTTTTTTAGCAAGTGCTTCGCCAGCCAGATACTTTAATGACCTTATGAATTATGACTATTCAAGGCCACGAAAAACAGGCAACGCTATTTACACTAGCCAATCAATCAAGTACTGCTATATGAATTAATTACTTAATCTTGGCATTAGAAATAGAAATACGAACAGTTAGATATTGCATACACTGAACATGTGCCTCCGTGACACGTACAAAATTGTTGATGAAATTTTTCCTTGAATCTGATACTTCTAGAGTTACCTGCCTTCTTCTAAATAAACTTGCCTTCTCTCTTGGAATATATTTAGCATTATTACCTAATACCAAAGATTCTTCCTACATCCCATATGCTGATACTAAGCAAAACCGGATTGTAGTGATTTTACATAATTATATAACATAAAAGTTTTTAAAATTTGCATTGCGTGCATAAGCATTATGTATGTGTCTAAACTATCGTCACCCCGAAGCAACTGACACTTTCGAATGTCAAGGTTTTACTTGGCTATAACATTTAGAAAATAAACTTTAATTGCCTGAGTTTGGAGATTATAGGAGAAGAGCCATTGGATTCTCTTATTTGTCTTGGTTTAATTGATCAATTAATTAAAAAGTAATCTTTGTTACGTCATTGCTTTTAGACACTTGTTGACCTTGAGCCATCTTCTTCTAGTTCACGTGGTCAATAAATGCTGTTCACATCGAGATGCAAGTCAAAGGCTTCGTGCGTCGTCTGATGCAGCACAATATTTGTCTTCAAGCAACTGTCGTAGTGAAAAGGCGTAATAAATGTATTGCAGTCGATGGCATACATTTGAACACAATAACAGTACGTCCAATTGGAACAGATGTAGTTTCAGGTAGATCACAGCTTTTGAGGGAAGGAAAACAAGATTATAAATTTATCTCATAAAGGAGTGTTCCCAACATACCAGTTAAATACAATAATAATGGTATTCAAGTTAAAAGCGGAATATCCAGTTTATTAAAATATTCCCATTCAGATCCTGCAACTGCCACCTTAGTTTAACATAGCAACTAGTTGGTGAAGTAAACGAAACGCTTCAAGGTGAAAATATACATTCATTTTATTAAAGATGATATTGTTGGGCTTTTCTGACGCATTTTCAGCGTATACTCGTATGTCTACTTGTGTGAAAGGCTCCGTTTCAGTGATAATAATGCACGCATAGTGATTCAAGAATACTGCGAGAGGCATCCACTAATTTAACGATTAAGACTGCAATGTAACAACAACTGACTAATAAAATTTTGAAACAATATAAAAAAATCATATAATATATACAATATCTAAAAATAATATCAAAATACATAAAACTTACTCATAGTAGCTATTACAGCATTTATCTTCTTCTTATAGTATGTATAGATATAAATATAGATAAATACGAAATTGATGATTTTTAATATTGCTTTAATACTTCCACCTTATGGAGCGGTGTGTCCCCACAGCATTATATTCAAAATAAAAACCTTTTTTGTGATTGAACAACCTCGCTTCCCTCTAGCGGACAAACCTTTGAAAAAAAGATATTAAACATTTAGACGCACACACCATAACCTTTTGGGAAAACACGGCAGGTCTGTTAACGCGACAGTTTACTGGTTAGGAATAATGGAAGGATTCGAGTTTAAATCACAGAAACAGCATCAACCTTCTTGTATTTTGTTTTAATGTGGTATTATAATGATTGTTTGTTAATAATTCATTTTGTGTTAAGAATATGTATATACTATAGTTATAAAATTTTACTGGCGATGCTTCAGCCTTGCACTATAGTGACTATAGCATTACAAACGACAAAAATAGGGGAAATAACCGATGTTATTTTTTATGACGTAATCACTTTGTTGATATCGTTGCTTTAAATATATGCCTAGACGGTTTAGTGTTCATTATGGAAGAATGTCAATGGTTATTCTATTTTTAATTGATTTGTTGTTTCTAAATGGCATTTTTATGCCAAGTAATGTTGTAAAATATAATATAATACCTGCTTCAGAACATCTGCCATAAAACTCCGATAAGGTGACCTCCAGCAGAATTTACATCAAAATGTATTTTTATAACGTTTTTTACATCCCTGTTATTCAATATAATGTCCTTGGTACTAAATGGGTATTATTACTTTCAATGAACTCAAAGGTCTGGGGTTCAATATATGCCTTATTTTTACTTTTTTTATCTAATTACTTACTTATTTTCATCACTTATTGTTATGTTTGTAATTTGTTTATTCTTGTCATTATTTCTTGGTAGTACTTGTAAGTACTGTGAAACAACTGACCAATAATGTAATAATAACAGAACTTGAATAGAACCTTAAATTAAAAACAAACCGCTCATAGCTCCATTGCAATATTTCCCTCTGTTTGATAAACGTCGCAAATTATATTTTCAGAAAAACAAGTTAAGAGGGAGCTCAAAGCTGTAAGAATTGGTATTTTTTTTTAAACGTGGGTTATATTTCTGTACGTATAAATGCTGATTTTTATCAGAGAACTTTTTTCACTATTACGAAAAAAGAACATTCATAATTACTTAAACAATAAAACTTGGGTAATATATAAAAATATTTCTTTTATTTTTCTTTTTTTATCAATTATCAAATTTAGTGGTATATTACATTCGTACATGGCAGTATAAAGCTGAAGATGGCGGAGTCCCAAATAATAGGATTCATGCGACCTACATATTAATCACATTATCATTAACAAAGATCACATAGGTTTCGGTAGGAAGATGAATTGCTTAAACGACTGGGGCGACTGGGATGTGAGCTCCTTCGGGATGGAATCCGTTCTCATCGGCGACGAACTTCAGGGTGATGAGGTTGCCCTCGGGGTCGGCATATGAGTATGAGCCACTCACAATCAGGGCCTGAGCGTCCTTGCCCTCTTCATCCTTGACTGTCTTCAGCTCTCCGACTTCATCGCGGGTGATCTTGTCGTCGGTTTCAAATCTGTAACAATCATTTATTTAATACTGGCATACTATTATTAAATAATTATTATTATAGTTATTATTATAGTCGAGCCGGGGAGTTTAGATTAGTTTTTTTTTCTCGGTCAATTTTACGAATAACCATTTAAATCGTGTGTAGTTTAACCGATTCTTGTGATTTAAAGGACCACTATCTTAAAGATGGAGATATGAAGAAACTAATTAAATCAACATTTTCACACTTATCGTGTGGACCTAAGACCATAGATATGTTCTTGATTAATCTTGCAGTGAAATCAATCACATAATTTTTAGCATTTTTAATGTCAATGCCGTCACATGAATTAATAGTAAGCAATTACATTTATTGGATGACTTTATCGAAAAGTAAATATGTACTCGTATGTCGAAACATCGTTAATCTGCTAATGAGTGAATAACAAAGGTCATGTGAAGAGATTGACTAAATACCATCTCAACGTTTTATAAGAATATATTACGTTTTCGACGTAAGAATTTCAGTTTAAGCATGTCACGTATCCTTGAATTTTGTTATAATGCGCTTGAAAAAATCTACTTTTCTCCACCTCGATGAAGTAATCATCGCACCCAAGTGCTAATGATTAGGTGTGTGTTTTTTTATAACAAGGCCGTTCAATAGCCATTTATGTTCAGAGCTGGATTGAGGGAAAATATTCCTTTTTTTTGAGAGTTAGAAATATAATATCAAAGACATTTGATACCTCAAAAGAAGGGTTACTTTTCATGACTGACTTGTGTACTGTTAATTTAATTTACAATATGTACAAATACCTAGCTATTGGAATTTACTTTAACTGGAAATAGGTTCATACGGCTTTTCAAAATTCATATTTCGGAGGTCTATAAGGAGTGAAAACCTCACGTTCAGAGCGTAAACATGATTTTTCTTCGTATTAAATAAATCGGGGTCAAAGGAAACAGAAAATTGTCTGCTAGAATACTGGAAATAAATCCAGAGAGGTAAGGTATAAGGAGACACGAGGGAGTGAATAACTTAAGGCTAACAGAAGCCAAAGGGCTAAGGGGAAATAATTCTATAATGTTCTAGGATGTTTGTAGGTTCGGAACATGAAGAACTTAAGGCTAACAGAAAGCCAAAGGTCTAAGGGGAAATAATGCTATAATGTACTAGGATGTTTGTAGGTTCGGAACTCTAAGTGATAAAGAGATAGTAAAACATGAAGAACTTAAGGCTAACAGAAAGCCAAAGGGCTAAGGGGAAATAATTCTATAATGTTCTAGGATGTTTGTAGGTTCGGAACTCTAAGTGATAAAGAGATAGTAAAACATGAAGAACTTAAGGCTAACAGAAAGCCAAAGGGCTAAGGGGAAATAATTCTATAATGTTCTAGGATGTTTGTAGGTTCGGAACTCTAAGTGATAAAGAGATAGTAAAACATGAAGAACTTAAGGCTAACAGAAAGCCAAAGGGATAAGGGGAAATAATTTTATAATGTTCTAGGATGTTTGTAGGTTCGGAACTCTAAGTGATAAAGAGATAGTAAAACATGAAGAACTTAAGGCTAACAGAAAGCCATAGGGCTAAGAGGAAATAATTGTATAATGTTGTAGGATGTTTGTAGGTTCGGAACTCTAAGTGATAAAGAGATAGTAAAACATGAAGAACTTAAGGCTAACAGAAAGCCATAGGGCTAAGAGGAAATAATTGTATAATGTTGTAGGATGTTTGTAGGTTCGGAACTCTAAGTGATAAAGAGACAATTAGGTATGAAAAACTTACGATTAACTGAAAAAAAGGCCTAAGAAAAAGTTATCGAATAGTATTTAGGATTTAGGTTCAGGGCACCGGGTGATAAAAAGACAGTAAAGGGAAGGGAATCCAAGGTAAAAAGAAATTTGCTCTTTGGTATTCAGGACGAAGACCCAGAGTGATAAGGGACTTAATTCCTATAAACCTATAGTGAGGTTTGAAGGATTTAAGGAATCGTTGACCTACCCAAACTTATATCCGCCCGCGGGGTCGAGGTCGAAGGCTGACTTGAGGATCTGAGCCACGGGCTTGTCTCCGGGAACGGGGACTGCGGAGACGAAGGCAACTGCGGCCAAGACGAAGAAGATTGCCTGTAAAAGAAAAATAATATCAGAAATATTAAACCGCAGCAATAATCTTAAAACTAAAATACAGCCAATAAGAATTTTAATATCACTAGACATTGGCCGAGTCGGTTGTGAAATTTTTGATGGCTGTCAGTTTATTTGACGAGTGGACTTACCAATTTCATGGTGATGATTTTTTGCTTATTATCGTACAGTGGCAAACCAGATACTGATAGCTAACAAATTGACGAAACGTCTTTTATACTCATCCCAAGTTACTTAAGAGTAAACAAGTCCTATTAGCAGCTACTCGTGTTGTTTTTCTTAGATATGTCTCCTTTACAACATACAAATGCACTTTGGTCAGCGCATAGCTATTTATTCCTGTTCAATTATTCGGAGTTTTTATTGATTTCTAGAGATCAATTATTGTGTATTTTTTCGTTGATCGTATACACTGTGTGTGTATAGTTTTTCACATTTTCATGGATGTTATGAAAAAGATATTCGGGTTTAACAATCTCTTAATCATGTTGCTTGCGGTACATTAGTAACCTGACCAGAACATCTTCATGTGCTCACCACGTCACCACAAGTATAATGAAAAGGAAAACAAAAATTATATCAAAATTACTTTTCCACAGACATTATTTGCATCATCATCATTTTCAGCCATTGTATATCCACTTCTGAATGAAGGCCTCCCCAAGATGGTTGCACCCTCCTGGACTTCATGATATGCGCTGCACCGGGTTTTAGAATGATCTTGATCCTTCTTTGTTCCTCTTGAAGGCCTATCAATGCCAGTCCTTTGTCCATTGTCCGAGCGATGTGTCCTGCCATTGCCATATTTGTACCCTAAAACGGACAAATCTGCCAACTTGGACAGTCATTTACATTCATCAAATATGTTTTCTCTATTAAACAAAATAAATCATTTACGTATGATTAGTTATTACTACCCAGCTTCGATCACACTTATTTCTTCTATCGAGAAAAACATGATAAAACAATGTAGCGTCTGGTCTTAGTTGTACCTATAAATTTGGTTAAATGTTCCTTTTCTCGCAATGGGTTTGTCATTGCAAGGTGGAAATAGTTTTGTTCACCTGGAAACTCCGGACGAAAAATAGCTGGGTTACACCTATCCAAAATACAGGGCTGTGATTTGCAATAAAAATAGCTGGGTTACACCTATCCAAAATACAGGGCTGTGATTTGCAATAAAAATAGCTGGGTTACACCTATCCAAAATACAGGGCTGTGATTTGCAATAAAAATAGCTGGGTTACACCTATTCAAAATACAGGGCTGTGATTTGCAATAAAAATAGCTGGGTTACACCTATCCAAAATACAGGGCTGTGATTTGCAATAAAAATAGCTGGTTACAATCTATTCAAAAATACAGGGCTGTGATTTGCAATAAAAAATAGCTGGGTTACACCTTATCCAAAACAGGCTGTGATTTGCAATAAAAATAGCTGGGTTACACCTATTCAAAAAATACAGGGCTGTGATTTGGTAAATAAAATAGCTAAGTTACACCTATCCAAAATACAGGGCTGTGATTTGGCCAAAAAAATAGCTGGGTTACACCTATCCAAAATACAGGGCTGTGATTTGCAATAAAATAGCTGGGTTACACCTATCCAAAATACAGGCCAGGATTTTGCAATAAAAATAGCTGGGTTACACCTATCCAAAATACAGGGCTGTGATTTGCAATAAAAATAGCTGGGTTACACCTATTCAAAATACAGGGCTGTGATTTGCAATAAAAATAGCTGGGTTACACCTATCCAAAATACAGGGCTGCGATTTGCAATAAAAATGACAATATATGTGCTGATCCAATTCTTAACCCTTTCAAAGTAATATGAATTTTATAGTTTTGTTTTTAGTTTTTTGTAATATTTTACATTTCTTTGAAAATGAAACTTAACGTTCGAATAAATATAACACAAAAAAAATTCACTAGAGAAAGTTGAACCAAAACTAAAAAAAACTTCTTCAGTTTATGCTGAATCCAGAAGGGTTAACTCATTGGTCACTCAAATAAATAATTATTATTTTAACATGATTATCCTCTTCTTCCTATCAATGATTCTGATAGGCGTTATCCAAATACTGCCTCCTTAAGCGTTAATGAATAGGAACTTGGTTATAAATTAGGAGCAGTAACAATGACAATTGATAATACTGACAGTGCTTTAAGAGGGTTAATTTGTTGATTTTTACGACGATGTCGTTTGTGCATAAGAACCGGTGAGAAACATTATGAACATTTATCGTAAAAAAATATGATCTTAACCCCATCGACTATCTCGTGGGGAGTTTCTATAAAGAACTCGTGTACGAGAAGGAGGAAATATTTTAATTTTAAATTATTTTTAAAAAAATGAAAAAATTATTTTTTTTAATTTTTGACAACCTCAAAAAACTTTAAATAAACTTTAAAATTGAAAAGTTCTAGTAAAATTAAATTCATAATTCAAACACTTTTAGGATATTCATGTTAAAAATAATAATAATCCCTTCTGGATTGAGCATAAAGTGCAGTTTTTAGTTATAGTTCAACTTTCTATAGTACATATTCTTTGTGTTAGCTTCATTCGAATGTTAAGTTTTATTTTTTAAGAAATAAAATATATTGCAAAATAATTTTTAAGTCATTTATAAAAAATATAACACGAAACGAGTTTCACTATTGTTATATGGATACGGAGTTGATAAAAATGTTTTCATTAGATAGATACATCATTTAAAGGCATCATTAAAAAATATAACACGAAACGAGTTTCACTATTGTTATATGGATACGGAGTTGATAAAAATGTTTTCATTAGATAGATACATCATTTAAAGGCATCATTAAAAAATATAACACGAAACGAGTTTCACTATTGTTATATGGATACGAAGTTGATAAAAATATTTTCATTAGATAGATACATCATTTAAAGGCATCATTAAAAAATATAACACGAAACGAGTTTCACTATTGTTATATGGATACGGAGTTGATAAAAATGTTGGCTTAGATAGATATCATTTAAAGTATCATTAAAAAATATAACACGAAACGAGTTTCCCTCACTGGTTGTTGGGGTGGTGGATACGGAGTTGATAAAAAGCCATTAGATAGACACATCATTTAAAGGCATCATTAAAAATATAACACGAAACGAGTTTCATCATTGTTATAAGTGGATACGGAGTTGATAAAAATGTTTTCATTAGATAGATGTTATTTATTATTAAAAATATAACACGAAACGAGTTTCAATTATTGTTATATGGATACGGAGTTGATAAAAAATGTTTTCATTAGATAGATACATCATTTAAAGGCATCATTAAAAATATAACACGAAACGAGTTTCACTCATTGTTATATGGGATGCTGAGTTGATAAAAATGTTTCAATAGATAGATACATCATTTAAAGGCATCATTAAAAAATATGTAACACGAAACCTTTAAGTTTCAATTTTCATTGTTATATGGATTAAGCCGGAGTTGATAAAAATGTTTTCATTAGATAGATACATCATTTAAAGGCATAATTAAAAAATATAACACGAAACGAGTTTCACTATTGTTATATGGATACGGAGTTGATAAAAATGTTTTCATTAGATAGATACATCATTTAAAGGCATCATTAAAAAATATAACACGAAACGAGTTTCACTATTGTTATATGGATACGGAGTTGATAAAAATGTTTTCATTAGATAGATACATCATTTAAAGGCATCATTAAAAAATATAACACGAAACGAGATTCACTATTGTTATATGGATACGGAGTTGATAAAAATGTTTTCATTAGATAGATACATCATTTAAAGGCATCATTAAAAAATATAACACGAAACGAGTTTCACTATTGTTATATGGATACGGAGTTGATAAAAATGTTTTCATTAGATAGATACATCATTTAAAGGCA